>CATIWQ010044122.1:0-10106 GCA_949673415.1 Euphorbia schlechtendalii
CATCAATTTGAGGGGGGATATCAATGGAATTAGCTACTAATTGCAGAGATCAGGGCTGAGATTTGAATATATCAGATTTATTGCAATTAGTATTAGTTGTATATATATTTTACCTTAAATAGGTTAGTAATAATTGCTGTAATTACTATAACTATTTCTTAACTAAAATAGGATGTACTCAAATTACTATTTAAAGGATATATGATCAAAGAGAAAGGCATTCAACCTTCATTTCTCAAATTGTGTCATTTGCGGGAATACCAATCTATCATTTTCACTTGATGCACCATGTTTTGGAATCTTACTACAATTTTAACCTTCACATGCAAGCAATAGTGTTATATAAAAAAAAGGTGAAATAAGTTGATGTGTAAAGGTAGAATAAAGGAAGAATATCTAGTTTAAACTAGGGGGCAAAATGCTACCTATAGTTACACTAAAAAATGTAGCATTTGATTATGTCTTCAAAAGAGTGAAGGTAAACCATTGCATGGGTCCTATCATTTCTTGTATTCAAAACCAACACACATGAAAAGCAAACACAAAAGTAACTATCTGTCTTTAGCTAACTCTGCATGGATCAAATAACGAAAAGACGAACTCTGCGGCAACCAATGGACATACTTGTCCAGCTTTCTGTTGGCATGTTTTCTCATACATCTCTGTTGTGCTTCTGTTAGACACCCACTTATCGCCTCCATATCCATTCCCATATCCTTTGCATAGTACGATAGTATTTTTGGTAGCAATATCTTTGTATCTTTGTCTATGTATACATGTGCTCGAATGAACTCTTCCTTTGCTCGCTTCAATTCTCGAAAGATGTTTTTTGCTGTGTAAACTCGAACCTGCCAATTTCGAATGAAGTAGTAATATCGGTAGGATTCATGAATTGCAATTGACAAGAGCCAGTCTTACCGCTGGATCCAAATACGCCCCTGTGCAAAGTGCAAAGTGAACGAGGGGCTCCGGGTATTCCAAGGCGTAGGCATGCTTAATGCTCCCTGTCTTAGATGTCCTTCCAGGAGAAAACAGCATTTGCAGCCACTGTAGTCATATATATATATATATATCCGGTTATCATAATCATCAACAACATGAAAACATACAGGGGCCTCAGAAGAGAGGAAATACCGATTCCGAGTAATGGGACCGAATACCAAAGATGGAGCTTTGTATGGTACATGCTGTGATGCAATGCCCGCCAACATTATATGTTGCCTGTAAAGTTTATATTAGGGTGACATAATTATTCATCAATAAACAACTAGACTTCACCTTTGAAATGGAGGCACCTTTTACTCGATTGCGAGTTCCATATGCTAAATATGCCTGCCAACCAATGAAGCAAACCTCATGAGTTCTATTGTACTAATGCGGATTTGAAGACACATAAAGATGTTAAGTTTTACAGGCATCCATACATGCATGATCAGTGCATTATGAATGTTAATCCAAAACGCAAGCTTCTCTTCACGTTTCATCTTCTTTGGATCCACCTTCTCTAGACTCCGAACTAATGACCTACACAACTATAAAAACAACTGAGCAACTTCACCAAAGCAAGAGATCAATGCTCAGTTTTTGTTTTAAGCGGCACACCTGAAATTTTTAAGCATTACAGCTGCGTAATTGAAGCTATCATCATCCAAACATATTTTCAAGACTTCCACCATGGAAGCATACGGGCTTACTTCATCTTTCATTCCTTGATGATGCACCAAGGCATCTTCTCTGTATTGCGGGCTCCAATTATCACAAGTATTGCGGGACGAAAATATACTCGAGGATGAAAAGGATGAAGGAGGCGAAGATATAACTGCCCCTTGGCTATGAGGGGGGTTGGCAAGTCTGCAGTAAATAGAAGATATGCATTTCAGTATGTCCTCCGAGAGTCTATCTGGCGTATTGAAGCTGTCTAGCAAGCATGATGCACCAAGGTGCTCTGCAAGGCTTCGACGACCAGAGTCGCCACTCTTTTCATCCTGCAAATGATTATGAGAGTGATTGACATGTAAGCTAGCGAAAAGATTCTTAAGAATTTAGCAAATTTAGGCTTACCATGGTCGATGTTGAATGTAAGCTGGCAGTACAACTCTGTTCATCCGTAGTGGCCGCCCAACCATGTGCCGGGGAGGTGTGATCTTGATTAGCAGGACTGCTTTCTAAATGTGGTTTTAGATTGTGATGTGATTGATTTTCTACAACTTGTGATGCTGATCCTTTTTCGGAATGCAAATGGTCTGATGTGGCGGGCAGGTGTTGCTGATCGAAAGCTGTTCGATAGAGAGACAATAGATACCTCTCCAGATGCAAAATTTCAGACTCAAGTGTGGCGATCTCTTTCCTCAGCTCATCAGATGACTACAGTAGATGTTAAAAATGTCAAATCAAGATTCAGTAAGACTGATGATTCAAGTGTTATCTATAAGTGCTTTTTATGCTTCTTTCTCATCTTTCAACACTTAACAATTCTGATATGTTGGATTCAACGGACACAAACTGCATTCATTTATGAGTAGAGATCAAACCTTCATTGGAGTTCCGTTATCATGAGCAGACATCACAGAGGTGTTCTCCGAGTTTCGATTTAAAGGTATCATCTTTTCTGCGATTTCAATCTGAAACAATGCATAGCATTAAAGATCTCACGATTAAGTCATCACCTTTCACTAAAATCGTTCTTAATAAAATTTCCATAAAATGGCACTAGACCTATTCATTTGGCAGAGGAAAACAAACAAAAAATGTGCGAGTTCTGGTCTATTCTGCAATTCTGTGTCAGTGATGAGTATGAGGAGATCTCAAAGAACAAAATTGGTCTGGGTAAAGCCTTAGCTGAAAAGGCCACGACTTTTTGCATGTAAGATTATTCAGATCAAGAACTATGTATCAAAAACTAAGGTATACCATTTTTCAGACTCCAAGTGGAACATACATTATATTCATCATTGTTCAACTTTTACCATGAACGTTTCGTTTACTGAGAACATAAGCTGAAAACTAATAAAGGCAATCAAATATCTCAAAGTAGGCAAAAATGGAAGGCACTCACAGAATTTGATTGGGGTATAGCAGACAGCTTAGCTGATATATTTAAGACATTGTTGAGCATTTCATTGTCCGAAACACTGCAAATTTAGAAAGGAAAAAATGAAAAGACACGACAAAAGAGTTGTCAAATGCAGCTATGAGAGTTTACCTAGGGGATTTCAGGTATGCTAAAGTAGTAGCAGGAGACCCATAATTTGCACTAGGCATCTTTTGGTTTCTGCTTACTGCATTATAATGAAATAATAAGCAAGATGGAGAAAGAAAAGACAGAGAATAGAAGAGAACAAGACTGCATCTTTGACCACAACTAAAAAACTAAAATTAGCTTAACTGTTACCTCAGTCAAAGGCAACAAGCTTCAACTTCTCCAACCTAATCTCAATTAAAAAAAGATTGATAATTGGGGAAGCCTCTCAACAGTTACATACATCACAATCAGCCAAAATTTGAGAGTGTTGAGAAGAAGAATGGAGGAGTAGCTAGAAAATAAGCAAAGAAGACATGGCTTTTGACTTGTAAACCAACAAATTCAGTAGAAAGAGACGTGGTTGATCTAAGTAGGCGAGGGGAAATGGCAGGAAAGGACAGGCTACCAATAAGGGCAGAACTTGGCATCAAAGACCTGCAATTATGAGTCTCATTACTACTTAAACTAATGGAAATTAATTAATCACACTCCTAATAGTTTAGGTGGAAGAAAGTAAACAGAAATGATTATGACTTTACAGAAAATAAAGGATTAGGTGAATTTAATTAGTTCTGCTCACCCCACCACTAATCAAACACCTTGCATGCATCATTAGACCAGATAGTACCAAATCAATACAAACCATAGATATATCTACTGATCAAATACTTCTCTATTGGGTTAAGTAATAATAAATACGAGAACAAGAAGCAGATATTATATTAAATGAAACTGGTGGCCAATGCATTGAAGAAATAGATACATCAAGTGCAAAAAAAGTAAATTATTAATGAATTGAGCTAATGCCTTCGTAATTAGCCGGAACATTGAAAGCGGTAGAAATTTATATTTGGGTCATACCTTATATAATAATAATAATAGATCTGTGCTTGCTATTCAATTCCTTGCCAGTTACACCAGATGATTAATTCTTCAAAATTGCGGTTAATAAAACTTCATAATAATAAATGGGTATAAGAAACGAATCAAGATATAATAAAAAAAACAGGTACCGGCATATTTAGAGAGGGAAAGCATAAAATTCAGTAAACTAATAATGTTTGGTGTTTGTTTGATCGAGGAAGTCAGGGAGCAAGCTGCAATCGACAGAGAAAACAAAGATTATTTTTATTTTACTAATTTCTCTTTGTCGGTTGATCTTTTTTACATGATAAAAGGTTGATGGGGCACTTTTTAATTTAGTAAATTATTAAAGATGGGCTTGATTTGGTTTTCTATTTATAAAAATGGTTCAACAAATATGAAATCTCTTCCTTGTTTATTTATTATTTCATAATATCTGTTAAACGTTCTATATAAGTCAACTATTTGTTCTCTTCTCAAACTCTAAATTGGAAATTTTGAAATCAAACTTTGATGTTGCTCCCATTTCTCTGATTTTTTTCTCTTATTTTCTTCATGCTCTCATCGCATGTCAGATCTCTCATCGAATTCACTATCATCGTTCTCATAATCAACAAACAACGTTCGTTTTTCTACATGTTTTGAGAAAAAACGACATTAAAAATCTATTTTAGAGGAGTTCAATGGAGAAAATCACAGCAATCTTGTATGTGAATGGATCTTGGAGTGAAGATATGAAGTTCGAAGACTTCTCTGTAGTTGAAATTTTGTTTCCATCTTCAGTAAATTTTACTGAATTCAGAAAAATCCTTATCTCCACTTTGCAATTAGATGATACCGCAATAGATTTGAGAATACAGTATCAGGTAACAAGTTCAATTCCTGCATTTGAAATCACCGATGATATGTCTCTGAGTTTTTATATAGAGCTAAAAAACAGGAGCAACCTAATCACAGACTATTCACTCTGTATCACATCATTTTCTATTGTTCCTGTTCATAATGAAGATACAATGGCCTACAAAATTGCTTCTGCTCAAGGTAACATAACACGTTTTTTTTTTTTGTTTTAGTTTATGTTAGATAGGTTTTCCAAAATTGCAGAATAATATAAATCATATATATTCTGTATTTATGATACATATGAAACTGAATTCATGTTATGCACCTACTATAAAATATAATCATGCATTCTTGCATCTATGATATGTACTTTGACAATGCTTTTTGCTCAAATGAATTCTGAAGTTGTCAAATTATTGTCAGTTAAGTTTGTCAAAACATGTATATACATATAATATATATTCTGTATAAGTTTGTTATATGAAACTCTGGATTTTGAGAAAGGGGGCATTTTTTACATTAAAGTTGTTTCTTACTTCTGATGTTCCAAAAACATATAGAAATTATATATATATATATATATATATATATATTATTTGAGTTTTTCATTCAATGTTGATGTTCTAGTTTTGTGATTATGTTCTGTTTGTTTGAATTTTAGTAATAGATGAAGGGATTGAAAGTTACTTATCAGATAATCAGCTTGTACTTGATTTTAATCATAGCGCTTATACTATTGAAGGAGATGGTTATGATGATAAGTCAACATATTTAGAAAATGTAACTGAAATGGCTATGGATAATATAAGAGAATTGGAGAACAATGTAAACTTAGAAGAAAACAGTGTTGAGAACAAGGGGATTTTTTACGCAAGAGTCGGATCTGTCTTTGTTGGGCAAGTTTTTAGGAACAAGGTTGCTTTAAAGGAAGCAATGAGCTTTTTCGCAATAAAGAACAATTTCCAATTTAGGATAGAAAAATCATGCATGAAGTAGTATTGGTTAATGTGCTTTGAAGAAGGATGCACATGGATTTTAAGAGCATCAAAGTGAATTGACAATAAGTTATTTGTTGTGACGAAATATAACCCAATCCATACATGTGACATCGATAAAAGGAATGGAGAAAAGAGATGAGCAACGAGGAAAATCATTGCCATGGCAGTAAAAAATACATACTTAGGAATCAAGAGAGTGTACACACCAAGAGATATAGTTGCTGATATGAGAGAACAACTAGGAGCTCAAATTTATTATCAAAAAGCCTGGAGAGCTAAAGAAGAAGCACTAAAAATGATCAGGGGTTCGACATCAGAATCATACAATGAATTGCAAGTTTGTTATACATGATTAGGGAGACAAATCAGGGATCTTTTATCAATCTAGTTACTGATAGTGGAAATAGGTTTAAATACCTGTTCATGGCAATGGCAGCTTGTATCAATGGGTGGCAACATTGCAGACCATTCAAGTTAGTTGATGCTACATTTTTAAAAACTTGCTACAATGGTGCACTCATTTCTGCTTGTGCTTATGATGCAGCAGGTAAACTTTGTGCTCACTAATTTATATGTTTTTGAAGTTCGGAAAAATGATAATATATTATACATATATAACTTATATACTAGCTTTTTCTTAGTCTGTTTTCTGAGTTTGTTTAGTTGTGATTTTGAATATACTGGACATGATATGTTAATCATATATCAGTTGTAATATCATTAATATATGTATTATATGTGTTTTGCTTACAAAAATTTTGTTGCTACAATTCTAACCGATCCGTGATTAACAAAAAACAGAAAAGATCTTCCCACTAGCATTCGATATCGTTGATGGAGAAAATGATGCATCGTGGGAGTGGTTCTTTCAACAAATGAAGGACACTTTTGGAGAGAGAGATGGAATGGTTGTAGTCTCCGATCGACACAAGAGCATAGAAAAGGCAAGCACTAAGGTTTTCCCCAATGCTGCACACTGTATTTGCATGTGCCATTTGCTGCAAAATCTAAAGCAGAAGTACAAGAGCAACAATGCAGAAATGTCAAAATACTTTCGTCGAGCTTGCAAAGCTTACACGGTTCGTCAATTTGAAACGAACATGGCATCCTGAAAAATATCAGTCGAGGCATCATAAAATACTTGAATGAGGCTGACTACGTGAAATGGAGTAGAGTTCATGCTCCTGCAAATAGATTCAATGCGATGACATCTAATAGTGCAGAATCACTCAACTCCATCAACAAAGGAGCAAAAGACCTACCAATTACCGTACTTGTGGATTATTTAAGAGGTGTGCTGCAGAAGCTATTTTATGAAAATAGAAATATTGGGCTTAACACATTTACTCCTCTTCTTGAAAGATATGAAAAGAAACTGTTAAACCAATATAATCTTGCTTCCAAAATGCAGGTAATAAACCATTATTACGCGTTCTATTTCGACATTTGCATCCATTACGTATACTGTTTTATCTTTTAAAAATTGGATTTTTCCAGGTGCTTCCTTCAACCAGCCATATAGTTTAAGTCATGCGTAACGGATCTGAATTTGTTCTAGATATGGAACGTAAAACATGTACTTGCAATAGATTCCAAGTGGACGAAATCCCATGTGCACATGGCCTTGGTTATATCAAGGAATTTCATTTATCTTCATATGACTTTTATTCAAATTTTTACACAAAAAGGAAAATGTTAGAAGTTTATGCAGGGACAATATTTCCCATACCATCTAAAGAAAATTGGAACATACCTGATGAAATTTCACAGTAGCAGATTCTTCCACTAGATGTCAAAGCAAAAGCAGGAAGGCCAAGAAAGAGAATGTTTCGGTTTGATTGGGAGAAGAAAACAAGGGAATCGATGAGATGTAGTGTTTGTAAGGGATCGGGGCATAACAAGAGGACATGCCGTGGATTAAAGGAATGATTCAAACATTTTTAATATACATCAGTGATCTTCTTAATTGGTCATATACATGCTATAATTTGACAATGTTCAATGAATCTTTTTAGTACAAGATTATACAAAAATTTAAATACCAAGATATGTTTCAGGTATCTGGTGATATATGTCTTTTATACCATCTGTATATCCCTGATCTATGTCTCATAACTCAATACTTACAGTTTTAATATACATGATAAATATATGTTATACGTGAAATATGTAGATTATATATCATATTAAAAAATAGCAGAATGTAATACTTGACAAATTTTCATAAGTAGACAAACCAAATGTAATATTCATTCAAAAATCACAAGAATAAAACAGAAACTTAATTAATCATCCAACTTGGCAAAAATAAACAAAAAAATAATGTAAACCAAATTAAAACATAGTTCCTGAAACACTAAACTAAAATTCTTCAAATCCTCAATCATCTCTGTAACGATGAAACTCGTCATCACTGTCAGCATCTTCTTTCCTCTTCTGCTCACTGTATTTGTACAGACTGAGAGTCAGGTGCAATCTGTGATACTCAACATCGAACTCGCTGGGAATTGGTTTTCCTTCAATGATGTACTCAATGAAATTTAGCATGAAAATACCACAATCACTGCATAAAAGTATTTGACAATAAGAAACAAAATCAATTTACGGATAAATGAAAACTTAAACTATATAAAAAATAGACAGAATAGGAGGTATTTTCATTCACTCACGTTTCAACTTATTGAGGTAGGTTCTTGACGTATTCCAAATCCATGAATCTGAGTGGATCTCCGGTTTTGTAGACCTCAAGCTCATTAATGTCTTTCCTTAAATCAAATACTTTAAAAGTGTGGATGTAATATGGCCGAACCTTGGCAAACATTTGAGCAGCCTGTTCAGTATTTCTTTTAGCCCCAAGCCTCTTCACGTACGAGTCTTAAACAAAAATTTTCCTTGAGGGTATCTCAAACCTCAACAAAATCTAATGATTATCCGACAATTACAGGTATAAAGACATTATCAACTTCATACCACGTTTTCAGGCACCAAATTCCTATCCCCCCATCCTTAATGCAACAATATCTTTGTTGTCCACATTTTTCCGTAGCTCCTCCTAATGATCAGGTTTTTGCATTATTTTATCCACAACAACAACTCTCTGAGCAAAAGCATGATCAACAGTAGTGAAGTCGTATGTAATCCTATCACAATACTTCCCCTTCTTTCATAGAAAGTAAGTAACAAGATCGATTTGTTAAAAAAACAAGAAATAAAAAGTTTATCAAAAAGAATGAAAACATTAATATAAAAAAACATAAAACAAAACAAAATCTGAAAAAAGATTAGTTAACTTACACTATTACTAATAAACTCCCCAGCCGTCAATAATTCAGCAAAAAATATTTTTTCTTCAATTTCCATGACCTTAGAATAAAAGACTGGAATCGTATTAAACCTCGCGCTGTACCATAACTTTCCTCTGCAATATATTCAATTAAAAAACAAAAAAATAACATTATTTTACATTAATATGTATATATAAGATATATATAAAATGTACAATGGAAATATAACATCCATAAATCATCATGCATACCAGTTTATACAGTCTACTTCAAAAAACATTACAGTATAAAAAAAATAAAAGAAATCACTTACTTTTTGGTAATATATTTGTGCTTTTCATAAATATGATGAAATCATGAACGGCTACCTCATTCTCAATCTCTTTTCCAATTATCACATAATCATCAAGACCATAACGTTGTGGACCAAATACTTTACCCGAAGCAAAACCAAAACGGACAGTATATGGTGATTTCTGCTTTTTCGAAGGCTTAGCTTTACGCTTTTTCCTCAGTTCACCACCTTCTGCCTTATCTATAAGCACAACTTCTGCTTCTTGTTCTTCTTGAATCTCCTACGCAAAAACATCAACACGGAAACACATGAAAAATCTCAACAGAATTTAAACATGGCAACAATTGTACAAGAACTTCAACAAGTTATATATATATATATATAAACATAAAACGTTATTGTACAAAAAGCAGGTACGCACTTGTTTAATTAGTTTAATAATGGCATTAATCTCAATACAATTTACTTCTAAACTATCAAGCTCTGCCGGATCAAGAGAATCCAAGAAACATGGAAATACATCCTGATAATGTTTTTAAAAACTAAATTTTAATTAGATAAAGTCAAACATCGATAAAATT
>CATIWQ010044160.1:0-10026 GCA_949673415.1 Euphorbia schlechtendalii
CTCCGAGAATCATCTTCATTTTAATGAACCAATTTTTGTAATTGATTTTTGTAAAAAGGAAGTTTAAAGTTGATATGGAATGACAATTTTCAATTAGAACGTTTCTGCTATAATTTTGAAACTTTTTTAATACATTTATAAAATTTACCTGGTGTCTGGAATCACAAGGGAGCTGAGTCATTCTCCACTAACTTAGTTGTTTAATGCTAACAACTTAATTTTCTATTTTATTAGTTTTCAATATCTGTTTGTAGAATATCATTCAATGCAACCATTTTTTTTTGTACCAGAAATATTTTTTAATATTTTTCTCCATTATTGCTTTCTCTTCATACCCCTCTGTCTTTTGCTAGTTGATCGGAATCTTATATGTTTTCTTTTCACTTTTCTCTTTCTCTTGTTGACTTGTCAAAGAACTGCGTATTTTCTTTTTGTTACCATGATTTGTGAAGTGATTGGCACTGATCCGATCTATAAAGATACAGTGAAGCTGGACAGAAAGGGTCAGACTCTTGAGGATGAGGTTGTGCAGTTGAAGGAGAAGAATGTAAGGTTGCAGTTGCAGCAGTCTGTTGATAATTCTCGAGCGCATGAAAAAGAGATCAATGGAAAAGCCATCAGAGAAACAGAGGACACTGTGAAACAGAAAGAAGAAGCCAAGAAAAAGAGTTGCTTCATTGGATTATGTCCCAATTTGAAGCCTATCTATCTACAGAGTAAGAATGCAGAAACAAAATCTTTGACGATTGATGATCTTAGGAGTGAAGTAGGATTGGATTCAATGTCCTTGTGGCCTCCAGTGAACAAGAAGACACTCGAGCCTTCTGCATATGGTCCCGAAGCCTTGCCTTCAAGGATGTTGCTGTTGAACCGAATTATGGACTCTTTGAGAGATCCTAATCTCAACATGATAGGGGTTTATGGCATAGGAGGTGTTGGTAAAACCACGCTACTTCAGCAAGTCCAACTAAAAGCCATACATGATAACTTTTTCCAGATTGTGGTAATGGTTTCCATCTCTCGGACTCCAAGTTTGAGACGAATTCAAGCAGAGATAGCTGATTTGATGGGGCTGAAACTGCACTCAAAGGATGTTCCTGCGAGAGCAGCTCAACTGTACAAGAGGTTGAAGAAGTGCAAAGTACTTATCATTCTTGATGGTCTTTGGCTAAAACTTGACTTGAAAGATGTAGGAATTCTTCCTTCTTGGGAGGAATGTTTTGGCTGTAAAGTATTGGTTAGCTCGAGGATGAAAGATGTTTTGTCTCGTGAGATGCAAACACAGATGGACTTCTCGCTTGATGTTATAGAAGAAGAGGAAGCCTCGTATTTATTTCAAACAACTATGCACAAGGTTCATGATCCAAAGGTGCAAACTTCAGCATGTGAAATCATCAAACATTGTGCAGGGCTGCCCCTTTTGGTTCGTCTAGTTGCTAAAATGCTGCAGAAGAAAGAGCTGAACACATGGGATGATATGTTAAAACAGTTATCTGCTTTTGGGAATGAAGACCAAATACAAGAAAGAGTACGCATAGTTGTTGAATCACTTTTCGAGAATCTGCTTGGAGAGGAAGAGAAGGCATTGTTCTTGCTCTGTGCATTGTTTGACCCATCTAATATTCCCATCGAATGCTTGCTGATTTGCTGTTTGGGCCTGGATTTACTGAGGGGTATAAATACCATTGAAGAAGCAAGGAACAGATTGAAATCTTTGATTGATAATCTCAAAGAGCTTAATCTGTTGCAAGAGAGCCCTGTAGATGGATATGTGAAAATGCCCGGTATGGTTCATGATGTTGCTATTTCAATTGCATATATTTTGCAGCATGCTTCAATAGGTCCAGGTGAAGAAAGATTGATCGATTGGCGTCCAAGAAATGGCCGGGAGATTTATGCTGACCTGCATTTTCCAATGGTAGAAATGTTTTCACTATGTGCTGAAAACCTCAGTCTAGAGATCTCTGATTTGGATTTTGAAGGGATTACTGGACTGAAGGCTGTGAGTATTACCGGCATGTGTTTTCATTCTGTGTTGCCTTCATCGCTTGGTTATCTTACAAACCTTCAATCATTGTGTTTGAATGGATGCCAAATGAAAGATGTCATTGTCATTACAGAGTTGAAGCAGCTACAGATTCTTAGTTTTGCTGATTCTGAAATATTTATGTTGCCTAGAGAAATGGAGGGATTGACTAAACTAAGGCTATTAGATTTGAGAAATTGTACTGGTCTCAAAGTTATTCCTGCAGATGTCATATCCAAACTGTACTTATTGGAGGAACTCTACATGCTCAACAGTTTCGTTGGATGGGACACGGAAGGCAATGTGAGGCTTGTAGAGTTACAAAACTTGCATCTGCTTTCAACTTTGGAAATAGAAATTGTGGAGCCTAAGTTGATCGGAAGACATTTCAGGTTCTTCCATAGGTTGCAGAATTATAAAGTATCCATGGGGGATAAGTGGATTTGGGATGGAAAGTATGAAACGTCAAGGATCTTAAAAATTAAACTGGAATCAGGCATTCGTTTTGCAGGTGGGATTAGTGGGTTCTTGGAAAGTGCTGAAGATCTGTATATCAACACCATGATGGGAATCAAGAGTGTATTTTATCTAGGCTTACCAAGATTGATACATTTGCACATTGCCCATGATTATGGCCTTCAACATGTCCTGAATTCGGCAGCAAAGTCGACCCCTGGCTGTGCCTTTCCGAATTTGGAGTCATTACATGTGTATAACATTGACAGAACGGAAACTATATACGAGGGAGAAAACGAAGAAATAGTTTTATTTGAAGAAGGGGAGAATGGTGCACTAAATCTGGATGGTAAAGGGAAAGGCTTTCCACGGTTGAAGCATATACACATTCGAAATGATTGTACCATTCTAAATCGAAACAAATTGTCAGATGAAGCCTTTCCTGTCACCGAGTCGTTGAATCTGATTAATTTTATTAGCTTGGAGTCGCTATATTTTTGGAAACTGAGGAGCTTAAATGTCCGGAGCTGCAATAGGATGAAGATTCTCTTCACATTTTCATCTGCTGGGTGTTTGCCGCAGCTTCAAGAACTAGAAGTGGCGGACTGTGAAAGCATTGAAGCAATTGTGGATGGTTATAATGTGAATGAGTTCACTGGTTTGAGCTCGTTAAAGCTGAGGAATCTACCAAATCTTCGAGGATTTCGCAAAAGAGAAGAGGAAACCAGCAACATGAAACCACTTTTGGATGAAACGGTAAGTGATTTAGCAAATATTTGATGTTCTTATTTTGTATTTATTTTTATGAGCTAAAGACTGGAAGAAAGTCTCTGATGTTTTCAGGTTTCGTTCCCAAATTTAACGACGTTGGAGCTAAAGGACTGCAAGTGTTTGAAGTACTTATTTACAACCAAAGCCCTGAGATATCTTCCTAAACTTGAAAAGCTTGAGATATATAACTGTGAGTTTGTTGAGGAAATAATTCTTAACAAGGAAACTGAAGAAATAGAAGAGCAAAGTATCAATGATAAAATTGTGTTTCCCAATTTGACTTATCTTTCACTCTTTGAACTTCAAAATATAAGGAGTTTTGGCAGTATAAATCAAGTTGAGTTTCTATCTCTTAAAGAGTTGTCCATTGAAGAGTGCCCTGCAATGGACAGCTTCGTGTCCTATTCTTCAGCTAATAGGAGTAGTGATTACCTCTTTAATGATATGGTAATAACTTAAATTTTCCTCTCCGTAATTTGATATTTCAAATCACATACATCAGTTGATTAAAAACATTAATGGCTAAGTGACGCATTTAAATTGATTTCAGGTAAATTTTTCCAACTTGGAGACCATAAATGTGAGAAATGTGGGTACCTTTAAATATCTATGGGTTGATCAACTCACAGTTGATGATTCATTTTTCAAATTAAGGTCGTTGAATGTTGAACATTGCTCAAAGTTGTCTGTTATTTTCCCTCCAAATATCTTTAGAAGATTTCAGAAGTTGGAGCTGCTTCATGTATCTAGTTGTGCTAGAGTTGAAGAGATACTTCAATATGGAGGAAGTAGACAATCGGGAGAGATCATCGATAAGATTGTGTTCTCTAAACTAGACAATCTTTCGCTTGTGCAGCTTCCGAATCTGGAGAAGTTCAGCTGTGGATATCCAATTCAATTTCCCTCGCTCTCAAAGTTGTCCATCTCATCCTGCTCAACGATGAAGAGCTTTGTCCCGAAATATTCGAGCAACCAGAGTGCTCAATACTTCTTCAACGAGATGGTGATCCTTTTTAGTTATTCTCCTGCTTTACCTAAACTGATTTAATTAGAAGCATGCACCTAAACTTCCATGCTGTTGTATTCTTTGAATTGATCTATTGCTGAGTTCAATGAATTATTATATTGCAGGTTAGTTTCCCAAACCTGGAAAAATTGGAAGTAAGACACATGAATAACCCCAAATATTTATGGGGGGAGCGATTTGGAGCTGCTGAATCGTTTTTAAATCTGAAATCATTGAATATTGGATATTGCTTAGAATTATCTGTTGTTTTCCCATCTAATGTGTATAGAAGGTTTCTGAGATTAGAGACACTTGGTATTTGTTGCTGTCCTAAAGTTGAAGAGATATATCAATGTGAAGGGAATAATTTTGTCAAACCATTTGCTCTGCGAGATTTAGAGATATGGAACCTACCCTTATTAAAGCATATATGGTGGAACTGTCCATCTCGTGCTTCCTTTTTTAAAAACCTGCAATCTGTTAAAGTTCATTCCTGTACGGATCTGAAATATTTGTTCCCAAAGTCTATTGCTTGTAATCTTCTCCAACTACAAAACATCAGAATAGGAAACTCTAATTTGCAAGCCATCATTGCAAAAGAAAACGGTGATGAGTTTGAAATGAAAGGAGTCCCGTGCTTTAAGTTTCCTCGATTATCTGTTGTTCAACTTGAGAATTTGACAGAAATGAGCAGTCTGTATGAAGGAAATTACACTCTGAAGTGCCCCAAGTTGAAACATTTTGATTTTTATGGTTGTGGTAAAATGATGATTTTATGTTCCGAAATCTCTGCCTACCATCAACAACCAGTGTCTTTTTTTCATAAGGTATGGATCAACCTTTCCCATTTTCTATATACTTCATCAGTTCAACTTTTGGTGTTCATGTATAATATCTGTACAAGAAGGATGAGATATACCAGTACCCTGATTTTTGTAGTTCATTGGTTTTTGTTTTATTGTGAGACTTTAATCTGAATAAGTTTCTATTTATTTTCCTCAGTTCATTCGCAATGTGGAGGAACTGACATTAGATCATCAAGGCTTGAAAGCTATACTGAATGCTGATTTTCCAGTGGAATTCTCCAAGCTAAAAAGGGTTACTCTGCATTTCTTGGAAGAGGATTCGATTCCTTTAATGTATAGCTTCCTCAGACGACATTCTCTGGAAAAGCTTGTCATTGTAGAAAGCTTCTTGAATGCGATATTCTCGTTAGAGGATGAAAGAGAGTCTGGCGATGAAGTACTTAGTGCAAGTTTCAAACAGCTGGAGGTAATCGGCAATGACAGTGTGAAGCACATACTGAAAGAAGACCGATTCTATCGAATTCTTAAAAATCTTGTTAAACTGAATGTTCAACATTGTGACTGTCTTGTGAATATAGCTCAATCCAAGGCTTCTTTTCACAATCTAACATCTCTCAGTGTGTCAGTTTGTTACAAAATGGAATATTTGGTGACAGCAAGAACAGCCAACACTATGGTAAATCTCACGTATTTGAGAGTTTCGGAATGCATTAAGATGGAGAATATTGTTGCATGGTTCGAAAGTGAGTTGGATAGGATCTTCCTAAAGAAATTAAAGTATTTGGAACTTAATGGTTTACCTAGTCTCACCTGCTTTTGCTCTGGTTCTGGTGATGTTACCTTTGATTTCCCAGAGTTAAAACAAGTCATAGTGAACAAATGCTCTCAAATGAAGACGTTCTGTGGTGGACCCGTACTCTTGCCAAAACTAACAAGAGTAGCATTTGAAGATCAACAAGAGTTGGAAGAAGATCTTAATGCCAGCATAGCATGGACAGCGCAATTGCCCAACCCCATTCCCCAGGAACAAAAGGACCCCTTGTATTATCATCCTATGCATTATCTCTACAGTCCCTGAAGTTAAGGAACTGAAGAAGTGAAGAATGGAGGCAGATGCAGGGAGGAGAGAAAAAGCAGCTCTAATGTTGGAGGAGAAGCAAACAAAATCAAGAAATGTTTGCATTTTCAAATTTAGTTTATCTTATAAAGCAAGGAAGAGATTGAAATCTTTGATTGATATCTCAAAGAGCACAATCTGTTGCAGGAGGGTCACGTAGATGGATAAATGATGATGTATCATAAGCATCTTGTTTCATTGAAAGGGTACTGTATTTCTGGGGCTAGGAGACTTCTTTTTTATTGATTTTGTGCCAAATATCACCTTGGAATTTCACCTACATGGTAACATAAACTCCCAGTTTAACCAAATTTTTGTCCATTTATATCAATTCTTAGTTCTTACAAAAAGATTGTTTGTTTCAGGAAATGGACCAGTACTGGTGTGGCCAACTAGATTGAAAATTGCTGCTGGTTCTTCCGAGGAACTTGCTTATCATCATGAAGATTGTTTGTCTTTAACCCTTACTAATGCCCTTTTCAAGACAGAAATAAAACTCTTGCTTTTCGAATTAGTACAATGTTCATTGCATGGTAGAGGGCTAAAGATTACGAAGAAGGGAAAGGAAATATACAAAGGGGGGAGGCAAAGGATAAATAGTTTTATATGAAGAAGGGAAAGGCTTTCCTCGGTTGAAGCATATACACATCTGAAATGATTGTACCATTCCAATTTGAAACAAATTGGAGATTGTCTTCACATTTTCGTCTGCAGGATGTTTACCACTGCTTTGAGGACTAGAAGTGGCAGATTGTGAAAACATCGAAGCCATAGTTGGAGATGATCGCTATAGTAATAATGTGAATGAGCTCTCTCATTTGAGCTGTTTGAAGCTGAGGAATCTACCACGTCTTCGAGGCTTTCGTAAAAGAGGAGGGAAATTGGTCAGTTTTTAACAAAGAATTAATGGTCTTCTTTTGTATTTTTTGATAATCTGAACACAGGAAGGAATTGTTTGATATTTTCAGGGCTCGTTCCCAATTTTAACAACATTGGAGCAAGAGTTTGAAGTACTTATTAAAAACCGAAACTGCCAAATGGCTTCCCAAATTGGAAAGGCTTGAGATAAATATCTGTGAGCTTGTTGAGGAGATGTTTCTATACCTCAAATTTGTGTCCAGTCAATAGGAGTAGTGATTACCTCTTCAATGAAATGGTATTAACTTGATTTTTCTTTTTGCAAATTGTTCATTTCTGAAATATTTTAATTTGATTTCAGGTAAGTTTTTCCAACTTGGACATAAATGTGAGAAATCTATGGGATGATCAATTCGTAGTTGATGGTTCATTTTTCAAGTTAAGGTCGTTGAGTGTTGTGCATTGCTCAAAGTTGTCCACTGTTTTCCCGTCAAATATCCTCAGAAGATTTCGGAAACTGGAGTTGCTTCATGTATCTATTTGTGATAAAGTTGAAGAGATACTTCAGTACCGAATCGGGAGATACCATCCATAAGATCGTGTTGTCTAAACTAGACAATCTGTCACTTGTGCAGCTTCCAAATCGGGAAAAGTTCTGTCGTGGATTTCACTGTCAGTCTTGCTCAATGTTGGAGAACTTTGTCCAGAAATATTCAAGCAACCAGAGTTTTCAATACCTCTTCAATGAAATGGTGATATTTTGTTTTTTTCTTTTCTGTATTGCATATATTTATTTCGTTAACATGAAGCTTTGTATAACTGGATTGATAGTTGATATATTACTGAGTGCAATGAATAAATATATTACATGTTATTTTCCCAAACCTGGAAAATTTGTAAGTCAGAAACATGAATTATTCCGAATTTTCATGGGAAGAAAGTTTGGAGCTACTGAATCATTTTTTAAACTGAAATCATTGAAGATTGGAAATTGCTCAAAGTTATCTGTTGTTTTGTCGTCGAATGTGTAAAGAAGGTTTCTGAGATTAGAGAAACTTGATATTTGTTGCTGTCCTAGAGTTGAAGGGATATATCAATCTGAAGGGAATATTTTTGTCGAAAAATTTGCGCTGCGAGATATAGAGAAATGGAATCTACCCTCATTAAAGCATATATGGCAGAACTATCCATCTCAGAGTTTCCTATTTTAAAAACCTGCAATCTGTTAAAGTAGAAATTCAAGTTTGAAAGGTATAGATCAAGTTTGAAATTCATGGTTCTGATTAAAATGATGATGTTCAGTCCCAAAATTTTTTCTTATCATCAACGATTGCTCTCTTTTGTCCGTAAGGTATAGATCAACTTTTATCAATTTCTACATACTTCAGTTCAAGTTTTGCTCTTCATATATAATGTCTGTCCAATGAGTATGAGATTTTACAATACAAAATTCGATGCATACAACAAGAATCGACTAATTAAAAACTTCATTGTTATGGTTTTGCCGTGAGACATTAATCCGCAATTTGGAGGAACTGAAAATAGATTAAGAAGGCTTGAAAGCAATGCTGAGTGCTATAACTACTCATTGTTAAAACAAGTTATAATGAATAAATGCTCA
Source organism: Euphorbia schlechtendalii (assembly GCA_949673415.1). Classification (NCBI taxonomy): domain Eukaryota; kingdom Viridiplantae; phylum Streptophyta; class Magnoliopsida; order Malpighiales; family Euphorbiaceae; genus Euphorbia; species Euphorbia schlechtendalii. Next base: position 8,662 of record CATIWQ010044160.1, read on the forward strand.
GAAATGAAGACATTCTGTGTTACGCACACCAAAACAAAGAAGAGAAGTATTTGACGATGAAAAATGTGGGAAGAAGATATTAATGCCAGCATAGCAAATATTGCTACAAGATTCCAGCAAGAAAATGGTAGTAAAACAAGAGGAAGGAGCTAAAATTGAGAATTTCGTGTCTTTTATTCTGTAAATATCAAGCTAGTGTTGGACACATCGTACGCTACGGATTCTTAACAATTAGGATGTCTTTCTTTTTTCACTCTTATTTGTTAAAAACTGTTGTCATATGTCAAGTACATTCGAATTTCTAAGAATGTTCAAATTCTAAATTATTAACACTAAGGATTTCATCAACACACCGAACAAGTGAATGAAACAACGACTGCTTGATAAATCTATGCAACAACTATACAATTATATTTATGCGGGAATGATTGAATGATGTAAGCCCAATCAGAACTCCAGTGTAGATTCATATGCAGTCAATCTGAAAGAAAAACCTGGAAACATAAAAATCTAAATACATTGGTAATATGAAGAAAGAAACTGGCACAAAATCGCTGAGGTGTAATATGGTTAGCAATTATTCAATCTTGATCCATGTTGTCCTAGAATCAAATTCTTATTAGTAATTTAATTAATTTGAACTGCATTCAAAATTTCAAATTGCAGAAACACAGTAAAATAACATGACAAATCGCCAATCATTTGACTTTATTTGTCTACACCTCATGCACATAGACTAACCATGGCAGCTTCATATAATAGTTGAAAACATTACATATCTAACAGCAACGACTCCAACTTTAACTGATAATTAAGATACAGTCATCACAGGGAAGCAAACAGACTATAGTAACATTTTTGCATTTGTAATTACATATACCGTCACGCAAGCAAACTTTAATATAATACAGTGCTTACAAACTACTCAAATACTAAACAAAACTATCTAAGCCATTGTAAAGCAGAAAAATATAACTGAGCACAGACAGAACAGCGGAAGAGCAAAAGTGCTATATTGACCAGTGCAATGGCCATTGACCTCCAACTAGTTTTTAGATGCCAAAATCTGTTACATGAGCGACCATGTCCTTATCGAGAAGGATAATACTCAGATCACAATGGATGATAGGTTCTGCAGAGCTGTGATGAAGATATTCAAGTGCTGATGCAACATCGATCACGATCACTATGTTCAATCTTGTGAAAGGTCCAAAAAGTGGTTGCCAGAATACAACCACATTTCCAGGCTCAAATTTGGGCATGAATTCCATGACTAAAACTTTGAACTCAGTGGTACAACAACTGCTGATTATTTTCACAAGATTCCGATGGCGAATTCTTTGAAGTACTTCACACTCCACATCA
>CATIWQ010044202.1:0-51886 GCA_949673415.1 Euphorbia schlechtendalii
AGTGAGCCAACATTTTTGGAATGGTAACTTGCTAAATATGGCTATGTGAGAGCGACCCGTACTAAGCATAGTATTATAGTTATCCAGGTTCTTATAAGTGTCATAATTCATTTACCCTAGATTTAGAAAAGTCATCTCATGGGTTGCTCTATTGTGAATTATTGAATATTAGGGCGTCTAGAACCGTATTTGTTGAAGTTATCTAGTGTACGAAATATTCTTGATGATTTTGCATGTTTTTCTCTGCTAAACTTGTTCTTAAGGAATATCTTTATATTTTACATTTTCTCTAATCTGTTGATACATCTGTCTATTCATCAGTCTATCATACAAATCATCCAACACTCTAATACAAATTATCTTATTTCTTTTGTTCCGTAATTCTAGTTGGTCTTCAGAACTGAATCCCTTCCCTGTGAGATCGATATCTTTTAAAACTACATCGAAGCTGTATACTTGCAGTGGTCACCATGTTTCTATTTTGATAAGGGGATTGACAACACCTGTTTGTATTTTGAACTTTTATCTTATCGGTAGAAAAGTGGGGAACAAGGATTTTAGCTTCCTCATCGAATATAAGCCCTCCAAATTAGTATAGTCAAAACCTTGTGATCACTTACAACAATAATAGTTTTGGCTCAGGTCAGGTAGTTCTCTTAAAGGAGGGAATGTCTGTTACCAGGCCACCTCTTTTTGACGGTAATCATTACATGTTCTAGAAAAATAGCGTGAAAAACTTCATTCAATTGTAAAGCATGCAGGTTTGGCTCGTGATCGAGCTTGGCCCCAGAGCTCCCACAGTTATGAGGAATAAAATTTGTGTTCCAGTAGATCTAGAGGATTACAACGACTCTAACCTGAGGTTTCTCAAGGAGAATGCCGCAGCGATTAACTACTTACACTGTGCGCTAGATCTTACTGATTTTAACAAGGTCTCAAGATACGAGATAGCATAGAAAATCTGGAAAAAGTTCGAGATTACCTACCAGGGGACGGATAAGGTCAAAGAGTCAAAGATCAATCTCATGTTGAGGGAGTATGAGATGTTCTCAATGGGTGCCAGTAAGGGTATTAAAAGCATGAATATCAGGTTCATTTACATTGTTAATGAACTGAAGAAATTGGAAAAGGAGTTCACTAAGGAGGAGCTAGTGAAGAATATTCTGCGCACTCTTACCTTAGAGTGGGACTCCAAAAAGAGTGCTATTGAGGAAGCTCATGATCTAAAGACCTATAGCTACTATGAGCTGATAGGCACCTTGCTGACTCATGAGATGTCTCTCAAGAAGTATTTTTATAACTTCAAAAGGAGTCGAGGCAAGGAAAGAGAGGGAAAAGCTATTGTCCTGAAAGCTGATTTACCTGATGAGTCTACCAGCTGCGACTCTGATGAGCAAATGGCCCTTCTGACCAGGCGTTTCAAACACTTCATGAAGAAGGATGGGAAGTTCAATAAGAAGAAGTTTCCCACTAAAAACAAGTCAACTCAGCACCTGTGTGGAGCTGAGGAAGGACCCAAAAACCAGCACAGCAAAGACATTAAGTGCTTTGGCTATGGAGAAAAAGTCCATATTCAATCTAGTTGTCCAAAGGCAAAGAAGGACAGATTCAAGAAGAGGTTCAACAAGAAAAATGAGGTACTTGCTGCCATATGGAGCAACTTAGAAGAATCCTCATCGTCCGATGAGGAAGTAATTGATTCAGCCAACCTCTATCTTATAGCCATTGAAAATCAAAGGGGCAAAGGCTCAGCATCTACCTCTAGTAGAGATCAATCCACTGCTAACTCTGAAGCTGAGCAGAATAAGGGAAAAGCTCCTCAAGCTGAGGTACATCTTGAAATTCCCTTATCTATTGAAGAATTCACCCAGGCTCTCTTTGATATTATAATACTGACTAACAAGTCGATGAAAAACATAAAAGAGATAGTGAGGAGAAGTGAAGATTTGGAAGACACTGTCGCTTCCTTCTCTCTTGATATTCGCTTTCTTCAAGAAAAAGCTAAGTATCAAGATTGTTCAAACCGCAAGCTCACTAAGCAATTAGATGAGTTGACTCTTGAGGTAACAGCTTTGAAGAAGAAACAGGATCCTCCAGCCAATAGTCAACCTCTAAGTAACCAAACTCGCAATTCTAAGAGGAGCAATTCCTCTAAAAAGAAGAAAGCGAGCCAGCCCAAAGCAAAAATGGCATCTAGTTTATGTTGAAAAGTTGGACGTGCCACTGTAATGTGTAGGCATAAAAATGGTTATTATGACGAGTACAATTGGAGTAATTTAAGCACTGCTAACAAGGGAGGACCCAGCTCGAAAGCATGGGTACCTAAGAAAACGTAACTGTTTTGCAGGTGTTCCTTAGATCCACTGATAACTCTAGAATGTGGTATATGGATAGCGGATTCTTAAGGCATATGACGGGAGATAAAATCCAGTTCATCTCATTAGAGAGTAAAAGAAATGGAAGTATTAGTTTTGGAGATAACCAGAAAGGCAAGATTGTAGGATGTGGCACTGTTGGTGTCTCTCCTTCAATCGAAGAGGTTTCTCTAGTCAAAGGTCTGAAGTTCAACTTGCTTAATGTAGCCCAACTTTGTGATAAAGGTTGAAAGGTTACATTCGACTCAGCAGGCTGTTCAATTATTGACTGTAAGACTGATTCACTAGGCTTCGAATGTATATATGATTAATTTATCCCCAAGCTCCACTAATGTGTGTCTTGTATCTAAGTAGGATAATTCGTGGCTTTGGCATAGAAGGTTGGATCATATAAAATGAACATTCTGTCCAAACTGGCCAAAAAGCAATTAGTTGTGGGTTTACCTAGCATCAGCTTGGAAAAGGATAAATTGTGCTCAGCTTGCCATCTAGGTAAGCAAGTTAAGAAATCTTTTAAGTTAATAAATCACGTAGTAACTAAGCGACCATTGGAGCTCCTCCACCTAGATCTTTTCAGCCCAGTTCAACCTATGAGAATGGGTGGTAAGAGATTCTCATTGGTGGTTGTGAATGACTTCACAAGATTCACTTGGATAGTCTTGCTAAGTAGCAAAGACGAGACATATGAAGCTTTTATCAAGCTTAGTAACCAGATAATGAACAAACTAGGAACTAAAATTAGTAGAATCTGAAGTGATCATGGATGTGAATTCAAGAATTTCTATTTCAAAGAATTATGTTCGGTGCATGTAATTGATCACAACTCTCTTCTCCCTATACGCCTCAACAAAATAGGGTTGTAGAAAGGAAAGATAGAATCATAGTTGAAATGGCACGATCCATGCTGAGTGATAACAATTAACCAAAGTACTTTTAGGGAGAAGTTGTTAACACAGCTTGTTATATCTTGAATCGAGTTTTAATTCACCCAATTCTAGAGAAAACACCCTATGAACTTTGGCGAGGGCATAAGCCTAAGATTGGTCATCTCAAATCATTTAGCTATAGGTGCTTTATTCTTAACACCAAGGAGCAACTAGGTTAGTTTGATCCTAAGTTTGATGAAGGTATCTTTCTGGGATACTCAACTAATAGTAGGGCGTATAGAATATATGTCAAAAGAATCAATCTATTAGAGGATTCTATGTATGTAGATTTCGATGAAACTAACAATGTAGATAGACGTTCATCTGATGAAGATGAAGGAGTACCCAACAAGCTAATCCACTCAGTATGACACTATCTATGCTGCCCAAACTAGCATAATAACTTGAAGTTGAGGAAGCCAAAGATGATGATGATCTTTAAATCAACTTCAATGATGGCAAAGATCAACCTCCACCTCAGCAACACATTGTCGATCCTCTAGTAGTTGATCTGAGTCTACCAAGAGAGATTAGAGTTCATCATAACCATCCGCTAGACAGCATAGTTGATGATGTTCATAATCCAGTGATGACGTGAGGTTAGCTCAGCCAGGATGATGAGTCATCCAGCCATCATTTCATGATTGAACCCAAGAAATTTTAAGATGCAGATGGAGATAATTATTGGATGATTGCAATGCAAGAGAAGCTGGATCAATTCAAGCGTAATGATGTTTGGGATCTAGTTTTTAAGCCTAAAGGGAAATCAATCATCGGTACCAAATGGGTTTTCAAGAACAAGCTTGATGAAAATGGCTCTATTGTAAGGAACAAAGCTAGGCTTGTTGCTCAAGGCTACAATCAGCAAGAAGGCATCAATTATGATGAGACTTATGCTCCAGTAGCACAGCTTGAAGCAATTTGAATCATGTGTGCTTTTGCATCCCATATGAACTTCAAATTGTTTCAAATGAATGTAAAGAGTGCATTCCTGAATGGATTCATTCAAGAAGAAGTGTATGTTCACTAACCCCCTAGCTTTGAAGATTCGAAGAATCCTGAGCATGTCTTTAAATTAAAGAAAGCTCTCTACAGATTAAAGCAGGTTCCTAGAGATTGGTAGGAGAGGCTGACTAATTTGTTAATCAGCAAAGGCTATGAAAGAGGAAAAGCAAATACAACTCTGTTTATCAAGAGAAGAAAAGAAGATGTGTTGCTAGTCTAAATATATGCTGATGATATCATATTTGGAGCAACTGATGAGAAGCTATGCAAGGAGTTCAGCAAGCAGATAAAAAGTGAGTTTGAAATTTCTATGATGGGAGAGCTCAACTTTTTCCTTAGCCTTCAAATCAAGCAGAATGAAGATGGAATTTTCATCAGTCAAGCTAAGTATACTAGAGAAGTCCTGAAGAAGTTTGATATGGAGCATTCAAAGCCAATGTCCACTCCCATGGCCACTAATACTATCCTGAGTAAAGATGAAGCTAGAAAACCTATGGATAGTAAGTTCTATAGAGGAATCATTGGATCTCTTCTTTATCTCATAGCTAATAGGCTTGACATTCAGTATGATGTGTGCTACTATGCTTGTTATCAATTTGATCCTAGAGAATCTAACATAGCAACTGTTAAGAGAATCCTCAGGTATTTGCAAGGCTCGATTGAAGAAGGTCTATGGTATCCCAATAACTCAGATTTCACTCCTAAGAGATTTACAAATGATGATTATGGTAGAGACAAGCTCGATAAGAAAAGTACAACATGAGGATGTCATTTTCTTGGAGTGTGTCTTGTCTCCTGGTACTACAAGAAGCAAACTTTTGTCACACTGAGTACAACATAAACTGAGTACATGGCTGCAGGAAGTTGTGTAGCATAATTGCTATGGATTAAGAATCAACTGGAAGATTATGGTATAAAGTCAAATTTCCTCGAAGTTATGTGTAATAATAAGAGCGCAATTGACCTATCCAAGAATCCAGTTGAGCACTGTAGGATGAAGCATGTCAATGTCAAACATCACTTCATTAGGGATCATGTGCTAAGGGGAGATGTAAAGCTGGAGTATGTTCCTTCAGAGGAACAGCGCATTGATATCTTCACCAAGCCATTGCCATGGAGCAATTCAATGTTCTAAGGTAGTTAAAAGTAATGGTAAATCCACGTTGAAGAAGAAGGAAGATGAAAATCTCAAAATTTTGGCTAAGTGTTGGATATCAAGCCTTGAGAATACATATGGATAACACCGTCTAAATTTTAAAGTAACAGCGTGAGGAATAGTTTCACGATTAAAATCAAGCTCTACATTTTCAAAAAGGTGTGCGTCTGAAGTGGAATCGTTTTTCTCAAAACTCACCATTTTACTAAGGTGGTTAATCAACTGCCAATCTCAGCATTCATTTTCATCTTGAGCTTTAGAAGTGCCACATACCCTTGAGAGATGTTGTTGCCTATATAAGCTAAACAGTTGAAGAGAGAAGATCACTTGCTTTCTATTAATTTGAATCATATAAAAGCATTTGAACCCAAATTCCTTTTCTCTCAAAACTCTCTCAAATGGTGATTACCATAACTACTTTCATATTCAAGAACACCACCTCCCTAAAAATCGTCGTGAATGCTGAAGGAAAGACAGAGAAGCTAACTCTAGAAGAAGGCACCTATGAGCACGGGATTTACTCCCGGCTCATAAGTTTGATGATGAAGCTGTAATTTTTTCTCTTGTTAGCTTTTCACATTTTGCAGGGTCTTGAAATCATCCGGAAATCATCTACTTTATTTCTTTGGGCCTCTCCTTCCTTCAAAAACCCAAATTAAAAGAAAAAGCATGCCTGCATGTACCATGTCATTAACGACATGGCCATATCATTAACGACATGGCCATATCGTTAACGATATGGCTAATGTCATTAATGACATTACCCATGTCGTTAACGACATCAACTTTGTAGTTGACCAAAAATTGCACTTTCTACAATTTTTCAACCAAAAAGGAAATCTTTGCCCACATGCTCAGATTTTTCTCCTGCAATATAACTCCCTACACCTTACCTAGGTTATGTTCCCTCCAACATTTGCATTTGGATTGAGAAAAAGCATAAAGAAAAAAAGCATGGCCTAAGTCTAAAAGAGTGGACTTTGGATTGAAGGGAGCTCCATAAAGATAGAGCTGGAATTTCAGAATAGGGGTACTGAATTTCTATCGCCAAACATTAGCAAGAAAGAGAGAAAAAGATCTAGAGAGCATTAGGGAACATTTCTTCTTGTGTTCTTGATTGTTCTTAAGCAAAACACTAAAATTTTATCACCAACACTTAGGATTTTGTGTTAGTTAGATTAAGTTCATGGAAAGGGCATGAACTTGGGTTATAAGGGTCCACTTGTTCATCTCTTAAGAAAATTCAAGATTTAGTTCTTCTTTTAAGCAAAGTTTGAGGTTTAGAGATCATTTAAGCAAACTTGAGGTTTAGAGATCACTTAGGAAATGCTTGAGGTTTATATGGAGAGTCTAAAACATCTTTATCACTCACTTGAAGGTTACTACACCTTCTAAAACATCTACTTTTGCAAGGAATACATCCCTTCCAAAGATTTTCGGTAAATCACCAACCAACAACCAAATCCAACCAAAAAGAAACAAGGAGAGCTTCCCAGAGGACTTCATGGATCTTAAAGAAAGTGGATTCATGACTACAAGGTAAGCCTTTGAGTTCCTAGAATTTGTGCTTACATTTATATGCTTTCCTTTTTGAAGTTTCATTTTCTTTTCGGTTATTTCTGTTTTTGCACACCAAACTGTTTTTCAGGAATTTCACTATAATTTCAAAATTTTTTTATTATTTTGTTTAAATAAAAATATTCCAAACATCTTGAGCTTTCTGGAATGATAAATATCATCTAAACTGGTTACGTATAGAAAAAGTTATGATCATTTGAAGTTTCCAATTTTCGTTTTGCTATTTTCTGTTGTTTCTATTTTTTTTCCGCAGGTCTGGAACTTTGATGTCATTAACGACATGACCCCATGTTGTTAAAGACATTCCATGTTGTTAATGACATGTCCTCATATCGTTAACAACATTGCCTTTGGCAGAATCTAGTTTTGCTTCATTTTGCTTTTTCCGAATCGTTTAAGCCCGAAACGACCCACTAAGACCCTTCTAAGTTTGGAATTGCATCATTGGGATTAAAAAACCTCTAAATTGTAATTAATTAGGATTCATATATGATTCATTAATGTATTAATATGTTAATTAAAGTTCAGAGTAGCAATGGAAGCACTTTGGGCCATTCATATCGATATCGCCCTTCTCGGTGAAGTCGGTAACAATATGGATGATATCATTACCGTTGTTAACCCAAATGATGGCTATGTTATGCATGCTCGTCCTAGATTTATGTTTCTAAATGTTGATTTAGGTCACCCACATGAAGGAAACTCAGGTTCCCGGATAACAAACCCAACAATTTAACATGCGGCATTTTCACTAATAATAATGTCCAACATAGTTGAAAATATAAATGAACAATTTTCATGAAATAAAAACCTTGAAATCTCTATTGTTTTTACCTCGACCACACGAGTCTTGCCAAAAACCAAATCGAGCAAAAATGGTACGCTTTCTACAATTTGTGTTGTGGAATATCCCTTGTGATAACTTTTGGGAATGCAGGTAATTTAGGATAGATGTATGTTAGGGTTTAATTACCTTTGAGTATCGCATTTATCAAATGTAACATTTGTTAAATATCGATGTATTTAGGTGATTTGTAAATCCCCCATCCCAAGATGTAATTAATCCCCGTAGATTAAGCGCGTTTACTTTCCTACGTGTTTACTTTCTCGCACTTTATTTACCGCAATCTGCATGGACGCTAAATAAAAAAAACATAAGCCAAAAACATCTAGATTGAATTGAAATATCATAAGTGTGGTTTCCAAATGAGAATAATGTTAACTCAAATAACGACGAAGTAAGTAACTCATCCCAGACCCGAATCTCTGAACTATGGTATCACTTAGGCTTAACGGATCTAAGCTGTACCAAATTTTCCCAGAAGAGCTGACCCGGGTGGCAACTCTGAGTACCATAGGCTAGAGGTTCCGATCTCAAGTCTAAACTTATCACACAAACAAGTTCCTTTCCTAAAATAAAAAACACTGCTTTTTTTTATTCGAAAAACCCCAAGCCCCATTTCACGGGGCCAGCGCCTCGCGATGAGAGCGCGGGTCGAATGTCATCCGCTCACAACGCCCTTTTCACAAAGGTGGATTGGGCTGATAACTTAGAATTTGGACCTATCTACGAGGTCGACTATAAGGGATTGCTAAAGAATATAATCATGCATAGGATAATAAAGTAGTAACACCTCAGCTCTTTCCTGAAGATGGAAGGACCAAACATCACTAGGCTTATCAGGGCATTCTACTCTAACCTCTACATCATCCAAGGGTTTAATGATGTGTTGATGATGGAGTTTGGGGGCAAATCCACTCTAATTTGCTCGTGACTGATTGGGAGCATCCTTAATATGCCTACCAGAGGCATTTAGCTCTAAAAAACTAGCAATGAAGACACCATTGTGAATCCAGAGGATTGGGAGCTCCCCTCAAATTATACTTTAGAGAAGTTACTAGTGAGCGGGATGAGTTGGACCATTAGGGCTTTCCACGAGTTGGTGGTGAAGCTGCTACTGCAAAAAACTGGGTCTATGACTAGCTGCACCTACTTTGAAAGGTGTGCGGTCTACCATATGGTAGAGGGTAAAAAGCTAAACTAACCAGTGGTGATTCTTCACCATTTGACCCAGCTGACTACTGTATATCATTATGGTTACCTCATAACCATATTGAAGAGGGTGACGAAAGTGGATATCACTCAATTTTTGGGGGAGTTCGATGATACAGTCTTGCCTGTGAAGAAGAAGTTTGATATGTCTCACTTTAGCAAGCTAGTTCATAATCAGGTATATACTAGGTACAATAAGGCACAACAAAAGCGCAAGCTTAAGTGCGTACCGTCAGTATTATCGATAGAAATCTCAAAGGAGGAAGAAGATGGTTTCATGGTGGACTTCGAGGATAGCCAAGACTTAGATAAGTTGCCAATCTCTAGCATCCTGGAGCAAGTCACCACCACCGCCTCCTCTCCCAAGTAGAAGGTCACTTCCTCTAAGGCCAAAGGGAAGAGTCCTGCAAAATCCAAAGCTGATGAGGCCCCTGCTCAGCCCTAGCATCAAAGGAGGCAAATGAAGGCTAAAACTCACACACAAAGAGAAGCGGAGGCCAAACTTCATGCTAAGCAGCAGGTGGAGGAGAAAGAAGATGCGACTGAGGTTGATGAGTCCCTACGCCAAAGAAAGAGCAAAATGGTGTTCTTAGAAGAAACTGAGGAGCAAGGCGAGGCCCAGAGGTTTAAAGATGAGGACACTAAAAGTCCTAGTGATGCCGCTGAAGTCCAAGATATATTTACCAAAGCAAAGGGCACAAAGCGCAAGAGTTCTACCACCAACAGGCCCTTGCGAAAGAATGTGCAGGAGGTGAGAAGCGAGGAGGATGTTGAAGGTACCTTTTCCCTCCATTAGGAAGAGCTTGATCTTCTTGATCCCAACATCCCCTTACCCTCTTTCACTCAAACTGAGAAACCCTCTACTTAGTTTGAGCAACCTCAAGCTGGCCCATCCTTGGGCCGAACAGCTAACCAAGAGGTTCCTCAAAATCCTACCTCTATTTTTTCTGTAAATCCTCAAACCTCTTCTCTTGTAAATTCTTCAAAACCCCCAATCTCTACTCCTGTAGTTACTGAAAAACAAAATGTAAATTCTCCTCTTCCTTCAAACACTATAAATTCCCCTATTCATATTCCTTCCTCTCCTATAAATAACCAAAAACTCTCAAATTCATAATTCTTCTCCTACCAAAAGCCATGATTCTTTCTCTCCAAATTCTTCTCCAGTAAATAATACTCCTACCCCTTCTTCTCCTATACAAACCCAAACAAAAATTCTTTTTTGTACAGCCATTGTACCTTCTATTCCACTTAAGAAAATAAAAACCATTCCCCCCTACTTCTTCAATTGTAAATTCGTCTGAACCTACCCATTCTTCAAACCCATCTTCTATCCCTCTAACCCCTCTGGTTAGGGAAGTTCCTAATGTTGAGAACTTTGCTCAGCATGGAAAAGTAAGTGGTCAGAATACTGAGGAAAATTTTACAACCAATGATGTATCTAAACCCAGCAGAGAGCTAGACTATGAGGACTTGGCTGATGCATTTATCTTGGAATAGATTAGAGAGTTAGTGAGGAAGAAATTCCCAACTCTCAAAACCAATGCTGAGTTAGATGGAGAAGTAAGCAAATTGCTACTCGCTCATGAATTAATGAGCTTGTCCTCCAACCCAAGGCAAAATTGCCTAAGTTCGAACAGCACACAAGTTTGCCAAATGAATCTATCTACTTCGAGGAGTTTGAAAAGATTCAAGGTAGCTTGTTTGTTATTCGAAATCATTTGGAAAAAGAGAGTGCCTAGAGCTTGGTGGATACGATGGCCCTAAACTTAACTAGTTTAATGGATTCTGCAGCCCAGCTTGGGGCAGCCATCTTTGCTATCCCCACGTCTACTACATTAGGTAACGTTGTTGCAGGCAAGATAAAGGGTAGTGTGGATGCTGTTGCTGAGCAACTGAGTCTCTTGAGTACCAACATGGCAACTCAAGTGACACAAATCCACAAACTTGGTGAAGAGTATACCAAAATAAAGAAGCTCACCTACCGCAAAATCGAGAGCGTTCAAACGAAGGTAGAGACTACTAAGGACATCGCCCACAGCATCGCCAAGCTGTTAGAGACCCTGTCTAAGTTCTTACTAATTCATGAAAATAAGCAAGACCAAATGGTGAACCTGCTGACGTATATCTTTGTGAAAATGGATAAGGCTCATGTGATCAACTAGACTCTATCTAATGAGAAGTCAATGAAAACATAGACAACAAGATCTCCTCCTCACAGAAATTTCTTATCAATGCAATGGGGAAGATCTTTCTAGAAATGCCAACTCCAAGCTTGCCTCCTACTAAATTGCATTGCCTTAAGACTAGTATGACCATTCATACCAAGCTAAATGTCATCAAGTCAAAGGTAGAAGACTTGTAGAAGAATATTGGGACTCCGGTCAGAACGGGTGAGTTGGACGCTAAGGATATTGATTACACAGCTAGGCGTATATCATCCCTTGTCCCCAAGAACCTTGATATGGAGGCACATCTGAAGATTGCATTGTCTACAGTAGATTTCAGAGCTCTGCTTCAATGTTTTCAACAATTCGCATGCCAGGGATTTGATCAGATCGCTTACCTCTCCAGATGTCACCATCTTCTCCTTAATGATTAGGAGTTTTTTTCTTCTAAGGGAAAAGAACAGCTGGAGTAAGAGATTTCCCCTCAAATCATAAATCAATAAGAGAACTTCCAAGCTTCCCTTGATGCTTTTAACCTCTGCCTTGAACAAATTGTAAAAGGTCAAATAACAAAGGGGGAGAAGGTAGGTAAGGATGATTCTCGAACGACAAACCTAAACAATGGAACTCTTCCAAGGCTGACCTCCTTATCCTCCACCTACTCCGCATCATCAACCTCCTTAGCAGCAAAATCCAAAGGCAAATCAAGACAAGACTGGTTCTTCCTCCTCAGCTAATAGAAAGTAGAAAGCCATGTACCTAGTAGTTAGATTTGTAATAGGGTTTAACGTTGTAATCTTAGCTCAGGATATAAATAATGTACTGACTAAGTCATTTTTTTATTAATAAAAATTACATGTGCTATCTCAAGTTAATATCTTCTTAACTTTAATTTATTTTGCTATATGTATGTTTTCACTATGTGTTGGATATCTGATGCAGGAACTCATACAAGAGACCAATTTCAAAGAAAGGTTGAAGTAATATAAAGTTCCAAAATGAAGAAAAATCCTCTAAGTATGAGGGAGCTGATCTGCTTGTAGAAGACTCACTCAGTATGGAGGAGTTCAAGCTGACTAAGGGAAGTCACTAAGCACAAGGGAGTCTTACATCACTTTCCAGGTATATTTGATATCTCTTATCTATTTTATTCAATTACTCTATTTTACTACTTGGTTTGCTATCTGTCCAAAATGGGGGAGATTGTAGACTCCAAGTTCATAGTACTTCATAGTACTTAAACATTTTGGAAATAGCAAACTGACTAGGATAATCAAATTAATTGAGTACTAAGTATACTCTTAATTAATGAAGCTGACTTGAGTTTGTTTAAGGGAAAACAACTCAGTTTGTTGAGTAATTAATTAAGTTACGGCTTAGAGTAGGAAAAGCTGAGTCTGTGTTGAGTACTAAATAGTTTAGAAGAATATCAACTTAGCTGCGCTGAGTTACCTTTTAAATGATTAAAAGATGAATTCATTGACACTTAGAGAATTAAATAACACCTGTGTTGCTAACATCTTCTATGAGAAACAGAATATTCTTTCAATGCTTTTCAGGTAAAAAAATGTTGAAATTAATGAAGATTTCCAGTGGTCCTCACAATTCAAAAAGGTGTCAGTACGGAATGTTGGAGATTCCTCACTAAAGTTCAAGATAAAAAGAATCCTCTAACATGTGCTCTTCTCTCAATGTCTCCATGAGTCTCTTCAAGCGTCAACAATGTCAACTAATCAAAAGTCTCCACATTGCATTTCACGCACCTCTCTCTCAATCCATTTTGCTTGAAGATAAATGAGAATTTCTCAACGGGATTTTATCGCGCCTCAATGTTTAAATTTCTATCTCTAAATGTCCGGGAATCTGTCTCAGAAGGGAAGATTCGAAAGATAAGAAGAGAAGAGAAATTGAAGAACTGCAAAGATGAAAAGTTTGCAGTGGCTACTTCGCAAAGCTTCAAGTATAAATAGAAGACAAAAGCAGACATTTAAAATTGGTAAATCACCTCGATTTTCTTTAAGAGTTGAAACTCTGCGTAATACTCCCAGCTTCAAAAAATTCCAAAATTCAAGCAATCAGCAAACAACCATTTCAAATCAGTTTATAATAGAGAGAATCAATTACTTAGATTTAACTTTGTAAGGATTCAACATTTTATAAGTTGAATTTAGTTCGTACTTTCATTTCAAATCTGAGTGATAGTTTAGGAAGGGTACCCAAACTAAGTTGAGTGGTAGTTAGAAAGAAAGGTACTTTCTATAAAAACTGTGTCTACCCATTGTAAAGGCTGCTACGCCTAATTAAGGAACGAACACTAGTGGATTGAAGCTAGGAGAAGGAATCCGAGGATTGGAGACAGGCTTGGAGCCGAACTAGGATAAAATTAGGTGTTGAAGTTCTTAACTTAAGTTTTAGCTTTTATTGCATCCAGCTCATTCATCATTCTTCCTATCGTTAGGTGTTTTTGCTTGAAAAAATGATTCGAGCTGAGTATAGTACTCAGAAAGAGATTGAAGATAAACTATGTCAGCGAAGCTGAGCAGTTTATAAGTTTCTAGAACAACTCAGTATAAACTCAACTTGGTTAAATAATTTTTATAAATCTTAAAAGTAACCAAGATTCGCATTCACCCCCCCCCCCTCTGCGGTTGTTTACAAGTTGTCTAAGGACCAACAGTAAGCCCAGCCACGACAACGCCGAGAGCCAACAAATTCTACTGTGTGCACAATGAAGAATAACGTAATCAATCGTTACCGAAACCATGCAAATAGGGCAGCGATCATCTTAAACTGCATTGCATCCTCTTACGAAAAGAAGGGATCATGTTGGAATTTGTCTGTGAAAGATCAACAAGCCAAAAAATCGAATTTTCTATGGAGCATAAAGTTTCCAAAGGCA
Source organism: Euphorbia schlechtendalii (assembly GCA_949673415.1). Taxonomy (NCBI): domain Eukaryota; kingdom Viridiplantae; phylum Streptophyta; class Magnoliopsida; order Malpighiales; family Euphorbiaceae; genus Euphorbia; species Euphorbia schlechtendalii. The sequence continues at coordinate 14,161 of CATIWQ010044202.1, forward strand.
ATTGAAGTCTTTATTTAGTCGAGGCCATCTTGGTAAAACCCAGAATAAAAGGACATCGAAGAGTAGATGTTTTAGTGACCGATTATCCAAAGATAATTGTCATCAGAGCTATTGAAGGAAGGTAGCCCTGAATCTAAAACTAGGCTAGGGTAAGTGGTGGAGATCCATGTCTTCAACTGTGAGCATCACTCTTGAGACGAAAGGTGGAGATTCCTAACCCAAAATGGTCTTGAGAATGCATTAGATCTGAAGATATATTCGTAGCCCAAAGTAATAGAATAATTCAACATATTGCATGAGGCATATAGATCAGGAAAAAGGGACCAAAGAGATTAGTTCGACATTCAGTTATCATTCCAAAATGAAGCTGAAGATCCATTTCCAATTCTGATTCAGTAATTATTGCGGAAGAAGTCACAAAATCTCACATTACGAATACAACACAAGATGACATCTGTCCAAGTAGGGGATAAGCATGACAAATCCGCGGTTGCTAAGTCATCCCAACAAAAAAAGCCATACCTATCAACGCAATGTAGGAACCAAACAGAGTTTCGGTTTGTTTGCATAATTTTCCATATCCATTTAACTAGTAAGCTGCAGTTAACAAGTTTGAAATCTCGAATATAAAAATGTTTTGAAAGTTTGATTGTATGCCAACTAACTTTGCAAATGTCATTCGTGCTTGAATTTCCACGCCAAAGAAAGTTTCTCATAAGACTTGTCAATTTAGAGTTAATAGCATTGAGATTTCTATAAATCAATAAAAAATAAACAGGAAGTGAAGCGAGTACCAATTTAATGAGAGTTAGCCGACCTCACATATGATAAGCAATTTCCTTTCCAATTAGCAAGATGCTTCTTGAATTTCACCACTAGAGGTTCCCAACAGCTTACTGGCATCCGTTTGTAGCAAAGGGGAATTCCTAAATAATTGATAGGGAATTTTCAGGTTAGCAACCGAGAAAGGAGGCGCCCAAGTTCAGAATCGAGTTTGGTATGTTGATGCCGAGTAGCGAGCTTTTGAGGTAGTTGATGCGCAGCCCGGAAATTAATTCAAAGCATTTAATAATACGTAAAAGCGATGAAATTACTTGTACATCAACCAGGAGAAAACAAGTGGTGTCATCAACGAACTGAAGTAACGATAAATCTGGGAGCGAATTCTCCCATTTAAAACCCGGTAATAAGCCCTCCGAGATGCTAAGATCGAATAATTGCTTCAGCCCCTCCACCGCCAAAACAAAAAAGAAAGGTGAAATGGGGTCCCCTTGTTTGACCCCTTTATGAAGGCTAATCGACTCGGATGGTGACCCATTAACAAGAATCGAAGTGGTGGAATTTTCTCTGCAATTGTTCAACCATGAAATCCACTTTGAGCCGAACCCCATCTTGATTAGAACCAAATGTATGTATGCCCAAGAAATGCTATCAAAAGCTTTGCAAGCTTTAGAACAAGACATGACCGGTATTGCTTATTGATCGAATGAATTATTTTTTAAGCCAAGAATGAACGCTCATGAATACTTCTCCCTTTTGCAAAGGTGAATTGATTTCTAGAAATTAATGATGGTAGTATCGGTTGCAATCTCGAGGCTAGAACCTTGGTGACCATCTTATAAATGCCATGAATTAGAGCAATTGGACAATAATTGGTAATCATCACCGAACCCATGACTTTAGGTAGCAAGACCATTTACGAACTCTTTATGGAGTTAGGAATAGTTATCGTCCCATGCAATGTGTCAAATATATTCATAATCTCATCTTCCATGAAGTTCCAAGCTCGTGAATAAAAATAAAAATTGAATCCATCGGGTCCCGGAGATTTATTTTTTCCACAATTCTTGATTGCTGGCCAAACCTCATCCATTGAAAATGGCATGGTAGGCTTTCATTTTGGCTTGCCATTACTTTGGTGAAATTCAACTGAGAAATAGAGAAGGGGACAGTTGAGGCTGCAGCGAATAGTTGTTTATAGAATGATCGAATCAAAGAGGTGATTGTAGCCGCATCCTCAACAGTGACAAGGCTTAATTGAGTTCTGAAGTAACTGAAGCTTAAAGTTGATGTCCTTATGGCCGAAAGAATGACGGATGCAATCCCAATTGCTTTTGATGAAGGGGCCGAATTCATCATGGTCCCGCTACAAATTAAGGGAGCGGAAAGGTTTTGCACCATTAGCAATAAGTTCCTTGGAACGAAAAAGAATCGATAAATGATCAGATAGGGTGGAGTCTATTGTGGAGGATGTCATTGTCAGCCAAAGATTGGTCAAGTTCATGGAAGCTAAAATGCGGTCAATTCGGGAAAAAGCTTGCTTGTTATGCCAAGTATAGTCCCTCCCTTGTAGAGGTAAATCATGAAGTTCTCATTGAGATACAAAATCTTGAAAATGAGTCATGAAAGGTGATACTCGATGCCCCGATTTTTCTGAAGTGACCAAAACTTCGTTGAAATCACCGCATATGATTAAGTTGCGGTATTGGTGAGATAGCGGCTGTAATTCCAACCACATAGACCACCGTTCATCGCCAACTGTGGAGCCATATAAAGAAATAATGTGGATTTCGGTTTGCATAAACGTGCATTAGAGTAGGACCCATCTCGTTGTTGAAAGAATTACCAACCCATTGATAACCAAAGAATTCCATGAAAGCAATAAACCTCCCAAGAGACCTTGTGATGCAACTTGATGAGACGAAAAGTTTTTGTAACCCCAAAAGCTATGAATAGTGTGATTAGAGATGGCCAAAGCCTTGGTTTCAATCAAAATAACAAGTTGAAGATTATGCCTATGCGTGAGCAAATGAATGAAACCTTGTTTCGTGCTATTTTTCATACCCCCTATGCAATTCCAACATAAAAATGATAGTGACATAATAGAAAATAAAACAGCCTCGGGTGTTCCCATACCTATTACTCGATAACAATCCTAGCCATGGCATTCCAAACGATCCGTTTATCACATTCTTTGAATAATTCGAGCTTCTCTCTAATGGCTAAGGTTTAAGCACATTCATCTATTAAAGGGTCATGCGAACGAGATAGAATGATAAGTCTATTGCGGTTATGAATGTCCGGGCCTGATGAGGAAGTGCTCAGTTGAGTCTCGGCTACCACATTAACCTTAGTTTCCAGTGAACAATTCGCACTAGAAGATAATGAAACAGTCCTATTATCTTGTGAATTACCGAGATTGACATTCGCTGGAGACAAATTCTCCCTTGCCACCCATCTGTTTGAAAAGGTAGCCACATCAGAAGGAAATTCCGAATCAGAGGAGGCATCATCGGATGTTAATTTTGACTGAATATTACTGCTGCAATTTGAACATAAGTCAGCTTGTCTGAAATTAACCTTAATCGGAAATATCGTGCCTCCAACAATACAATTAAATTCATGGTTTACACTACCAATCAGGGCTGATAACAGGCAAGAGACAACGTCTAATCAGTCCGGGTTCTCAAAATTAAAGTCTAATGATACAAACTTACCAATTAGGACTGTAAGCTTACGGATAAGTGCTTCGGTGATCCAAGCAGGGGGCAATTCAACATAATCGATATAAACCAGACATTCCTTCGGGATAAACTTATCAGAGAGCGGGTAAACTTTACATATTAAGTCATTGAGAAAGTGCCAGTCTGATTTTAAAAAAGATTCCATGGCATCATTAGAGAAAAAAGAACAAAGAACTTCATCTCCACCTAGGGATGCAACGATTTGATTGCAAAATTCCTCTCCATGATAACATCAAACAATCCCAAAATTGATGACAGACTAATAACTTTCATAACACATGATGTGGAGTACCAATCTGCCTTTGTAAACGAATCACCTAATTGCATGTCATATGGTTTATTATCGCTACCTCGACATACAATCTTTCATCCCTTGGAGAGCTTTGAATGCTGGTTTTTGTTTCGGGGTCTGTGCATGGGTGCGGGCTGATGTAGGAATGGTGCTATCTGATTGTATTTAGCCTTCAACGCGCGGAGGTAGACGTTCTCGATGATCACCGAATTCAATCAATCAAGGACTTCATGGAAGGGTAGGGATCCATCTGGCGTAAAGAAATCGAAATTTAGGTTCTTAGAGTTCCGTTTCTTCGCGGTATAAACCAATCCGGAGATTCCATACTTTAGGAATACCTTGCGCATTGAATTCGCATTATGGTTGTTAGGGTAGTTCTCAAAATACGCTTTAGGGTTTATGGGATGGTGTTTGGACGAGGGAATGGGTGAGGGCCTGGGGTGGGACTGTGGCAGCGAAGGTTGGGAATTCAAATGTCGGGATTGACAATCGGTGGCTACTTAGGGGGAGGGTAGAGCTAGGGTTTGTCATGGTTTGGTATATTTCTTTGTTTGGAGACTTTAAGTATACACAAGTACAAAAGCACATTTGTTACAGTATTTTTGTATGATTTTTTGTGATATAATTTAATATTGAGGATCTTTTATTTACAAAATTTCTTTAAGCACAAACCCCTGTTTGCAAAAAAAAATCTTCGAATCCCGTTTTGCAAATCAGTGAAATCACAAGATACCTTTTTGAAGTTTGTCCTTATAAAAAAATTATCTCTTTCTTGTGTGTGTATATATAAACAATTACAATTTGCTTTGAAATATTTAATATGATTAATATTAGAATATTTATTTGTGCACAAATATTTTTTTGAAGGTTTGTCACTCCTTATTCGTAAATTGTCTAGACCCCGAGCCCAACGCACGTGCCTAACACTTTTTAAAATATTAATCAAATCATTGTGTTACTTTACATTATACTGATGTAATGCATTTTATTTTCTATTATATTTTTTAATTTTGGAATTGTTATCTATATTCAAATTTAATCAATATAATAATATTACAAAATTTAATTATATTAAATGTTATTAATAACTATTTAAACACATACAAATTATCCTTAATTCATGAATGATAAAAAAAAATATTAAATTTCAAAGTAATAATAAAATATTCAATTTTAATTATACAACTCATGCCTTAAATAAATAGAGTATGAATTTGAAGTAGGATTGAATATGAACCCTACTTCAAATATAGCAAAAACTTCAAATTTGAATTATCATTGAAGATGCTCCATGGAATGAAGAGAGAAAGAGAGAGAAGGATATGAGTTAAAGAGTACTTTTTTTTCAATTCACAGTGAGCAACTAGTTTTCAAATTTGCTATTTATCATGTCATCAACTTAAACAGCAAAGAATTTCTTATTTGTTAACGGTGCGAAACCTCGTACCCCTCGACTCATAACATTTTAGTCCCTCTTTTAAAAATGACTTAAATCACATAATTAATTTTTTAGATTTACTCTACAAAAAATGAGTTATATTGACAATATTTAAAACGAACTTACCATATTTGAGTAAACTTTAGAAAAGATATCACGGTGTTATAAAATGGATGTGTAAAATATATTTCCTACCAAATAAAGTTTGATTGTGTTGTGTCTCAGGTGTCCATGAGTTTCTTACGTGGGTTTGTCCCTTAAACTTCAAAACTCAAAAGCAAAAAATAAATAATATTAATAGTAATAGTAACACTTATAGTAATGGTTTTGTAAGGTAATTGTTGAATCAAATGATCATTATTTGCCACTAAGTGTCGGAAGGTGGCCTACTCAAATTAATAATTTACTTCAATCCTATCAGAAGTGACGGATTTGCTTTCTGTTTCTTGAATTATTACAAATCAATCAAAATTAATTAATTATGAACCATTGATTTAGCATCAAATACAGCAAAATCCAATGCATATATATCTTATATTATATAAATTTTGCACCACAACAACAACATTTGGCACAATATTATTCTTTGATTAATCATGTAGCATCCACTTGATTCCCATCCTTTACTTTTTCTATTGGACCAACATTTGCCATTTTGCCCCTTAACTTTCTGTTTTTACCCTTTTACTCATTGGCATATTATAAATTATAATTCGATATATAAGATATCTTATTATAATTTCTACTTATTCAACTAATGTCTTATAAGCGATTTTTTTAAAAAGTTAATTTGACTTATTTATAATTTTTATCTTATTTTTAACTTTTAAGTTAAAAAAAGTTATAACAAATACTTCATTATTTGTCTGATAAGTTAAAATCTCCTTATAAAACTCTTTTATAATTTAAAAGTTGAAAAGTAAAAATTTTGAGAAACACCGTCGCATTTAGCTCATGACATGTTCAATTAATAATATGATACCCTATTCGTTATATATTTTGGTATATAAAATAATGGTCTATTGATAAATACATAATTATAATTTTAAGTTTAGTGTGTTATTCGAAAGTAATTAAATTATTGAAGATATACAATAAGTACCATGCAACTTCTTTTTTATTTTTTATGAAGAGATGCAACTTCTTAATAAAGAGATACAACGTTTGACCTCCAGTCAACCATTTACCCAAATTTCACTCAATTCACGATGTGATAGACATTTTGTATATATTTGCTAAGATGCATTGAGATGTTGTAATATATTCGATATATACAATTTTTCTTCAATACATAGTACCGACATGTCCTTTATAAGTAACTGTTTTAGACTAACTAAATTGTATTTATTACATTGTAAATTTATAAGTATACACTATTAAATTGTATTGAATAAAACTTCACTGAATTGAGGGTAAACTTAAAAAATATGATGTGGTTTGATTGATTTGCAAAATGATCCTTGTGATATATTTTTTCCAAAATGATACTTGGAATTTCATAAGTTAGCAAAAACATGATTTTCAATTTGAAATTACGTTATAAAAAGAGGTAATTTTATTTTTTTGAACCGAAATTTGTAACATAGTTACTAATTATTCAATACACCTTAGTGATAAATTTAGAATTTCTTGAGGAGTTCAAATATTTTTTTTCATTTAAAACGTGATTCGTAATTTTAAAAAATCATAATAAATTGAATAATTTCAAAAAATTACTCAGATTTTGAAGAATAATTCTTAAATAATAATGTTTACCAATAAGAATGTAAAATTTATTAATAAACCTTCTAGATCTAGTAGAAAAATATTTTTTCCTTGATTTACAAATTTTTTAAACCATAAATACTTTTTTACAAAGAAAAGTTCCACAAAAACCTTTTTATAAAATTGTCAAATCACAAGACATGTTTTTAAAATTTTTTTCTTTGATTTTAAGTAAAAGACAATAACCTAAATTTCCAAGACAAATAAAAATAATTAATAAAAGTCCTTTTTTTTATTATTTTTTACATTTTACATTAACAACACTGAACACGCTAGATCATGAAACTCTATTGTCAAATCTAAACTTCCATTAAAACACACTATAAAAGAGATTGGGGACGGCAACTTGCAAGCATTAAATTTTAAGAATAAAATGGAAATTTAAACCTTTTATAGACCAATTTTAGAGCTAAAAATCCATCAATTAGTTTGATGATGGCATCATTTCTGTAAAAGAAAGATGGTATTTACATAATTACAAATTTGTAATTCCCTTGAAAACTTTTCCGAATGCCAAATGCATAAGTAATAAACACTAATCCAGACAATAGCAAAATAACATCTAGGAGTACATGTACAAAATTCTGTTAGCTAAATAAAAAGATTCTTAAATTGCAATCCACCGTTGTGTCTTCCCATAACCGAAAGCCACTAGCATTTTCCATTTGAAATGAAAATGCATCCACAAAAACAGTCCCTACCATTATTCTGAAATGGCAGACAAAAGAATTCAATCATTTCAGCCCCTTTTTAACTCAAACCACAAACCCAAGGCCCCGGCTCAAATCCAGCATATGTCATGCTTCCTTGACATTCATAACCCAATCGGGTGGTTGTAAGAAAATCCCAAACCAAGGACAAATTCGTCTTTTCACACCTCAACCCGACACCGGCAGCCCGTAATTGTGGAATGTTCTTATTCGCCCATCCCATCCGGCACTTACAATGACTAGACCCCAAGCATGACAAGTAGCCGTGTTCTGACACGAAGATTTCAGAAATTTGTACTGCGATTTATGTATTGCTGCTGATTTTGACAATGGCGTTGGTTTAGGGAGATTTTCCTCAGGCCAAGTGGCAGATCCTTTTGGAAAAGATTGGAGAAAATAATCTTGGCTAAGAGAGAATCCAGCTGGCGATGAAAACGGCATCATTTCGGGAGAATTGAAGCTCGAAACTTGAAATCTCCAGCAATTTTCGATACTGTTGTGTTTCAAGCCACCCCATGGAATTGCAATCGACGCATTTGTGGAGAAACGTTCGAAAGATCTTATCTTTTTCCCTTGTACACTAGAATTCTCTTCCTGATCAATGCAGTTCCACATGTAAACATTCGAATCTTCACAGGCTGAGATTATATGTTTTCCATCTGAGGTAAAATACGCCGATATTTGGCTTGCTGTATTTTTCGGACCTGAAAAGAGGAAAAAGTCTTTAGATACCAAAAAAAAACAAAGTAAAAAACACCTTCCCCCAAGTGCTATTAAAAATTTATAGTTTGCCCCTTGAGCATTACCATTACCAATTTGTCCCCTTGTAGTATGCAAAAACGCTTTAAAATGGCTATAATAAGCATATTTCGTTAAAAAAACTTTTTGATGGAAGTTGACAGTATATACTTCTTAGGAGCCATTTTAGAGTGTTACGGCATAGGAAGGGGGAAAATGGGAAACGCCATACCACAACGGGTGAAAAGAAAAAACTGAAAATAGCAAAATGAAACTATTTAGAATGGCGTCGCAGATAAAAAAATATTCGTATTAGTGAAAAACACAAACTTTAGATCCCATATGAAGTCAATGTTTACATACATACCCTTGTATTTGCCAATCACATTAAGTCGTTGGATAATTCGAACTTGTGAATCGGAACAAGTCACCATTACTTTGGATGAATCTTGAGGAAAAAACTGAGTCAAACACATCTAATGAGAAAAGAATAATTAAATCAAAAGTAAGCAAATAGTAATGAGAAAAAAAAGATACGGAGAAAAATACCTGAAACCCAGTTATCTTCCTGCATGACGACTTTTTTTTACTGCGCAAACATATCTCACCATCCAATTGCAAGTGACTGCCTGAACATAGAAAAACAAAACCTTGTGTTCAATAATATAAATTCAGGAACCAAAATGATTTTCATAGCGCAGAAAAGCAAACTGAAGACCTTTTTGTCCTATTTTTGCACATTGTGGTATGACCATTACTTATTCACCATTTTGGTATAAAATCAATGCATGAAAATGGCCACTAATAAGCATATCCTAAAACAGGGACGAAAAGGAAAATTTATGACAGCACAAGGGCCAAATAGGTCTTTAACCCTCAGGAAATCTCAGCAGTCATATTCAACCTATTATCGATGACAACAAATCTTATCAATTACAATTGAAGCACAATAAATCTTATCATTTACCGGTAAAACTTGAAACAGCAAAACTTCTCCAAGTCAAAAGACTAAATTAACATACCTGATATATTGTAAAATCGACAGTTTCCTTCTAACGAACCAACAATCCCTCCCTGAAGCAAGAAAATCGTGCTGATTTCTACAAGTAATCCAGAATACAATGCATCCTTAGTTATATGAAATAAAATTACGCGATAAACGAACCTTCCCATCTGGATAATAACAAACAGCAGTTACTATTTCTTTTATATCAATCCAATCGACAACTTGGCAGCCAGGAATTGCCCAAATGCGAACTTTTCCATCAATTGAACCGCTCATGAAGCAACCATTATCCACTGGATTAAACTGAACACATGTCACTGCATCCCACAATGAAAGAATCAACAACAGTTACAGCATCAGCTAATAAATAGATTAAGATGAAGAAGAGCAAAATTCGCACCGAAATTGCTATGTGAAAACACTCCAAGGCAATGTTTACTTCCTACTTTCCAAAGGCGAACTGTTTTATCCTCCGAAGCTGACAAAAGATGCTGCATAAAAAATACAAGCATTTCTTTTCAACTTATTCACAGGCTAATTCGTTTCAATACTTACAAGTACTAAAATCAGTACATTCCTGCAAATAAGTTGAAACAACAGGATCGTAGTTTTATGCTTAACAGAGAAGATTCGGTTAGAAAAAACTCACGTTTTCCTTGGACCACGAAAGATCCAAGATTTCTCCACTGTGTCCATGGAATTCGTGCAGTGGCTTTTCCAAAATGCGAAAAACTTTGGGAGGGAAAATGACACAAGCCGAATTCGATGTTTTCCTAAGGCTCCTCAGTGTAGCCGCTTTCTCTTTATCAACAAACAATGGTTTCAACTCGGAAGGGTGAGTAACTGTAAAATACACACACGAAGGGTCTATTTCAGGAACGTCAAATTCATTCGATCTTTCGTCTTCTAGAACCTGCCACAGTCTCACAATCCTATCTTCTCCAGCACTTGCAAGGTATTGTCCATCAGGGCTGAATTTCATTGTTCGAATCGGGCCTTGATGGGCCTGGATTTCTTGCCCTTTGTAAAGAGCTGAAAGTTCCTTTTTCTGCTTCCCACAAAGGCGAACCTTTACTCTCTGTATCTTATACTGAACAAGTTCATCTTCTTCAACTTGCCTCGATTTTTCAGCTACCCTCTGCTTGTCCAGGACACAAGCCATGGAGCGTAATCTACTTAGCCATCTCTTCTTCAAGCATTTCGGAGTTTCTGTCAAACTATTCGGTCCCTCGCTTTCCTTCTGCAAAAGTCGAGAAAAAGAGGGCGGTGACTCCATTTCCTTGGAGACCGATTCTTCGGTCATCGTAGACCGAGTAGAGCAAAATTCATCTTCAAAAGCCGATTTTCTCAACACGGCCCCGCTGTTTTCTCTAATTCTATCGTAAAAAACGTTATGATTTAAAGATGTTCCCATCCAATTTAGGAACAGATTTCGCCTTTCCTCCACACTTTTAGGTGTCTTCATCCATAGATCATAGTGAGGACTGCTAGCAATTGAAATATCAGTACTTGAATGGGAATCAAATTCCTCAACAGTATCAGAAATTGATGCAATCTCCTCATTCGCATCGAAAAATGGACATTCTTCTTCGCTCAAATTGCCCATTTTTCTTAGGGTTTTCAACCCATGAAATTTAAACCTCCTCAAGCAACAAACTTTACAAACCCAAGGCAATGTGCTGAAAATCTAAATAAACCTGCAAACAAAAGCAATCCCAAAGCATTAATATGTATAAACAAACACAAAATCCAAGAACAATATAACAAATATACTTAATTAAAGCAAATAGCAATTGTAGCAATAATAATAATAATAATAATAATAATAATAATAATAATAATAATAATAATAATATTATTATTATTATTATTATTATTATTATTATTAATTATAATAGAAAAACCAAACGACAAGAATTGGATCCCAATCAACCCACAATGAACTTGGTCCTTTTTTTTCGTTAAAAATGAGAAAAAAAGCATGAATTGTGCAACAAATTAAGGGTTCAAAATGAAACCAATACACAGAAATAGAAACCCATAAAAGGAAAAAGATCATAAGATTGCATTTGGAAAAAGTGAATCACAATTATGAGTTCTGAAAATATTTATTGTTTTATAGGAATAAATGTTAGAAAATTGCAAAGATTATCAAAAAAGGATTTAGAAAAAAGGGAAAAGAAAGGAATTCTTACATGGGATTGTTTCTAATAGATTTCAGGGGAACTCAGAAGGGCGTAGATCAAAGCATCCATTAAAATAAATGAAAATGGCTTTTTTGTTTTGTTTCTCTCTCTGTGAAACACACCGAGACAGAGAAGAGAAAGCAAAATAACACTAGAACCAAATACCAGATTTAATATAATATAATAGTAAATTGGATTAAATTAAAATAAATTAAAAGGGAGAGGGGTAAAACAGGAATAGGAATAGTTTCCTTGAGAGTCGTGAACGGATGGCCCGAGAAACAAGATTTGGAATTTGAGAGTTTAGCTTTTTCTTTTCCTTTGTTTATAAAACAGGGTTAACAAAAACTTTTTTTTTTTGCTTTAACCGATGTTCTCCGCGTTCAACTTGACTTGAAAAAATGATCCTTAAATTTTATAAAACATTCTGGTATTTCCTAAATTTAGAAAAATGCATTAGTTTATTTCCTGAACTTGTAAAAGATGAATTAAAATATTCTCTGATTTTCACGTATCAACTTTTGATGTGGAGAGAAAATGGCATATTTAAAAAGTTAAACCAACCAGAAAGTGACACGTGATATTTAGAGGGTAAATTTGGTGCTTTTTTGCATATTGAGGGGGTAAATGAGTGCTTTTTAAAGTTCAGGGGATCATGAGACTTGTGATGTCAAGTTTAAGGGACAAATCATGCATTAAGTCTTAACTTGTTGGTCCTAAACAGCTTAATATAAATAGCAGAGAGAGGGTGAATACTTTACTTGATTCTTTTTAAGATTTATAAAAATTAATTTCCAAGTTTTGTTTTTAGATGCATGCTGAGTGAAAACAAGCTGAGCTGGGTCTAAAAACTATAAAATGCTCAGATTCGCTAGCACAGTTTATCTTCAATCGCTGCTGAGTACTTTACTCGGCTCGGATTGGTTTTTCAAGCAACACTTGTAAAATAGAGAGGATGATGAATGAGATACATGTGATAAAGACAAGCGACAAAGATTAGAATTATAACACCTGCGATTTTATCCTGGTTTGACCTTTAGCCTACCTCCAGTCATCGGATTCCTTTCCGAGCTTTAATCCACTAGTGTTTTCCTTCCTTCCTTAGGCGGAGAAGCCTTTACAGTGAGTAGACTTGATTACAGAAAGTACATTCCTTTCTAACCACCACTCAAACACAATTTATATACCCTTCCTAGACTATCACTCAGATTTATGAAAGAAATTTCGAATAGGGCATTTCAACTTATAAAATACATTTAATTCTTTACAATATTAAATCTAAAGGGACATTTCTCTATTATAAATAGATTGGAAAGATTGTGTTTGCTCGATTGCTTGATTTGAAATTTCTGAAACCTGAGAATGATTGAATAAAGTTTCAGCACTTAAAAAATTTGAGGTGATTCACCAAGTTTGAACTTCTGCTTCAGTCTTTAATTTATAGTTGAAGGTCTTGGAAGTAGCCGTTGCAAACTTCTCGTTCTGACTTTATCTTCAATTTATCTTCTCTTCAAATCATTCGAATTTGCATGTTTGAAACAAATTACAAGATGTTTAGACAGAGATTTTGAATGTTGAGGCACGAGATTAATCTGTTAATCCAATGCGTCAAAAACTCGTTTGTCTACAAGTAATCCGATCTGATAGAGAGTCATGCAAGATGGAACGTGAAATTATGTGATTCGATGACTTGTTGACGTTGTAGAGAAGCACGGGGACATTGAGAAAATGACGCATGTCAGAGGATTCCTTTTGTCTTGGACTTTAGTGAGGATTCCCCAACATTTCGTACTGACACCTTTTCGTTGTGAAGACCACTTGAATATCCTCTTTAATTTCAGCTTTTTTTCTCTTGAAAAAGCAATAAAGGAATATTTTGTTCCTCACAGAAACCGTTAAACACATTTTCTCTAAGTGTCAAACATACTCAGCTTTATAAATAAAAGCTAACTCAGTTTCGCTGAGTCTATATCTTGTAAACCATGTAATATTAGGCTGTACTCAGCTTTTCTTACTCTAAGCCATAACTTAATTAATCACTTAGTAAACTGAGTTATTTTCCCTTAAATAAACTCAAGTAAATTTGATTAATTAGAAGTCTACTTAGTACTCAATTAATTTTACTATCCTAGTTAGTTTGTAATTTCCAAAATGTTTTAAGTACTATAAAGTACTATTAACTTGGGCTCAACAATCTCCCCCATTTTGGAACAGATAACAAACTAGGTAGTGGAAGAGATTAATTGAATAAATAGTTTAAAGATATAGAAATACCTGATAGATGATGTAAGACTCCCCCATGCTGAGCGAACTCCTTACACAGTGTGGACTCCCCTATACTGAGTGGATTCTCTTTAGTCAGCTCAACTCCCATATACTTAGAGGAATTTTCTTCGATTTGGGACTTTGTCTTACTTCAGCTTAGTCTTAGCATTTATTCCTGCAGCAGTTTATAACATAAATAAAAAACATTCAATCAGCATATAAGAAGTTAAGAAGCTCTTAACTTGGATATATACTTGTAATTTTTCACTAATAAAAATTAGTGAGTACACAAAACGTGTTTTAAGCTAAGTTTACAAACTAAGCCCTATTACAAGTTTGACTATCTAGTCTACAGCTATATGTGATACTGTGAAGAAGATGAGCTGCCTTTGGGATGAATAGATTAAGAATTGGTGTTGCTGATGATGCTGAGATTGAGGATCTTGAGGCGAACGCTGAGGTTGTCCTTGAGAGAGAGTGTCTATATTGAGAGGTTATCCTCGTTATATCTTCCACTACTTTCTCCCCCTTTATTATCTGGCCCTTCATAATTTGATCCAGGCATAGATTAAAGGAGTCGACTGCAGCTTGGAAGTCCTCTTGCTTTCAAATTATTACTGGAGAGATTTCTTATTCAAGCTGTTCTTTCCCCTTAAGAGTTAGTGTCCTAGTCATTTAATTCTTCAAGAAGTAAATGGTTGCATCACGTGAGATGGACAATTAGATCGAGTCCTTGGCAGGCTAACTGTTGATAGCACTGTAGTTTACTATGAAAGTCTAAAGTAGAGATATCAATCTTCGATTGTGCCTCCATATCAATGATTCTTGGGCAGATTGATTGCATTGACGTTTTCGTGAACTCGATGTCCTTTGAGTCATAAATCCTCACGATGATCATCTTATCTATGTTGTGTTGCATTCATTGACCTTACCCTTTATGAGATTAAGTTTCTTGTGGATGGAAAATGCAGTATCTAGGTCAAGAGACTCAGTTGGCTCCACGAACAACTTACTCATGGCTTCGATTAGAGTTTTTTTACTTGATCATCTATGTTATCATTGATAAGCTTGAAAGCAGACTCCATCTTCTCAGCCAAAGCATCTAGGTTAAGTGAAGGGTTCGCAACCTTCTTCCCAATCTCCTCAGCCACCTTCAAAACCTTATCTATCTTCTTGTTATAGTTCACCATCAGCTTTGACATGTTCTCCAACAGCTTTTCCATGCTATGATTGATGTCTTTGGTGACTTTCCACTTCCTTGAGCACATTATCGATTTTCTTATCAGTGCTCCTCTTGATCTTGATTTGTTCTTCTCTGAAATAATGAAACTTTGTAGCTTGAGTAACCAATGTGGCATTCAAGCTACTTAGCTGCTCAACAACAACATCAATACTACCCTTCATCTTTCCTGCTACCATGTTGGTGATAACAATAGACGTGGGGATAGAAGTGACAGCTGCGCTAAGTTGAGCCGTAGAGTTAGACAGCTCAGATAAGATCAATGCCATCTTGTCTACTAAGCTTTTGGTACTCTCCTTCGCTAAGTGGTTGTGAATCATAAACAAGCTCTCTAAATCTTTCCAAACTCTTCAAAGTAGATAGATTTAGAAAGAATGCTCGAGTGCTTCTAGAACTCTTGAATTCTTGAGTTAGTTGCACATAGCTTACTTCTCCATCCAACTTGGCACTAGTTTTGAGAGTAGGGAATTACTTCCTTGCTAACTCTCTAATGTGAGTTAAGATGGTTGAATCAGCCAAGTCCACTTGGACTAGCTTGCTGCTAGAGGGAGATGCTTCATTGGCTGTAAAATTTACATTAGCATTTTCCTCACTTGCTTTTCCATGTTGAGAAGAGTTCTCAGCTTTTGGAACTTCTCTAATCTGAGGGATTAAAGGGGTGGTGGATGGTTGTGAAGAAAAGTTTGGTTTAGAAATTTGTACATTTGAAGAATTAGGGGTAGGTTTGTTCTTTATAGGAGAAGGAATTATTGTGGTTTCAATGTTTGGTGGAGGAAAAGAAGTGGTATTTTGGGTTTGAGTGTGAGAAGGAGAAGTAGGGGTATATTCAGGAGAATTTACAATTTGCTGAGGTTGAGGAGGAGAATTTACAAGAGAGGTTTGGACTTGGGAATATATAGGAGTTGGAATTGTAGGATTTACAAGAGAAGAAGGGTTAAGATTTACAGAAAAAATGGGGGAAGGATTTAGAGGTACATGGGGGTTGGTTGTTTGACCCAAGGATGGGACAACCTTTGGTAACTCAGCTTGAGCGGAAGTAGACTCAGGCTGAGTGGGAATTTGGTTAGGAATGTTGGCCTCAATAATAACATATTCTTCCTGGTCTATAATTTCAACATCTTCACCAACATCCTCTTCATCACTACTTACCACTTGAATGTTTCGCTTGACAGGGCGGGTGGTGGCAGAGCGCTTGCGCTAAGTGCCCCATGCTTTGGTAAGTACTTCTTCCACATGGGCTACGACTGTTGAATTAGTGGTTTTAGGGTCCTCATTACTTTTCTTTGAGGTCCCTTATTCCACAACTTCTTTAGTTACCTCAAGCTTGTAGTTTCTCTGGAGTAAGGTTTCTTCTTTATTCTTAGCATCCTCTTCTTCCTCAGCTCTCTGTTTTATCTAAGACTCGTTCTAAGCACTAGTTTTCAATTTAAGCTTATTTCTTTGCCTAAATTGTGATTGGGCTGGCGTGACTCCTACCCTTTCTTTTATTGGGCTAGCTCTAACTCATTGAGAACCAGCTTTTTCTTTAGGAGATGAAGATGTGGCAGCAATTATTGGGAGATGCTCCAACTGAGCAATTAAAGGCACATTCTCATTGGTCTCTTCACTAGACCCTTCAAAGTCCACAACAAATGCATCTTCATCATCCTTTAGCATAGCTTTTAGGAACACATCTGGCTCTACTTTGGCCTTCTTTAGCTTTAAGTCCTACGCCTTAGTATAGCTGGGGTGAACCTACTTATTCTTCAACTTACTGAAGTGGACTATGTCCAACACTTTCTTTACTAGAATGAAAATCTCTCTAGGTCTATCCAAAAATAGAGCTACATCTAGTTACACTGCCTTCATCAGAATGGTGATGAGGTAATCATATGGTAGACTCTACTAACTTTGGTCAAGTGATGCATAAGAAACATTGGCCAATTAAGTTGCTTACCTTCTACCATATGGTATACCACACACCTCCCAAAGTAGGCGCAGCTACTCAACGAACTAGTCTTGGGTAAAAGCATCTTCACGAGCAGCTCATGATAAGCTCTCGCCTCCCAACTCATCCCGATGCACCAATTTCACCAGACCCATAGTCTGTGGGAAGTTCCTAATCTACTAGAACAACCACTTTCACCTCATCTTCAGTCTTCCTCAGCTTGATGCCTTTCAAAGGCATGTTCAGAAGGTCAGATACCAAATTAGAGCGAATCAAGTATAAGACATTGTTGAATTCCACCATGAGAACATCTTCATAACCCTCAATTGTGTAGAGAGTGGTGTAGAAACCCTTGATTAGGCTTTTGATGGCAATGCCTTCAAGAAGAAGGAATTGGCTAAGATTTTCGCTACTTGATTACTTTGTGCATGAACCTATTGAGTAGAAGGCTCTCATAGTTGACCTCAAATACTATACCAAAATCTAAACTCTTAGCCCATTTGACTTTTGTGAAAACGGTTCCAAAGGGAAACACGATTCTCTACCATGATCTGTCGATATGCACAAACATCTTCTTCTTGTATTCTCCTTGAAGCTTAAGGTTTCTTTTGGTATGCGCCATTGCAGATGAGAGAAATTTGAGAGAAGAAATTAGGGTTAGGGTTGTTAAACTATTTGAATTCAAAGAGCAAGTTACCTCTCTCTTAATCTCCTCGCAGCTTTTATAGGCATTCTTCCACTTGTAGTGATACATAGTGCTCACAAAAGAGAAGATTAAAATCAATGCTGAGATTAACACTTAATTAACCGACTTAGTAAAACAGTGAGTTTATCAACACATGATTCCAATTCAAAAATGTCTTTTGAAAATTATAGATGTTTGAGTTTTAACTGCGAAACTGAATCTCACATTGTTACTTTACTGACGGTGTTAAATACATGTTACCTCATTCAGCTAAGTTGAGAGATGATTTCCAACAGTTAGCCAAATTTCTTGATTTTTCTTCAAATGGGGTTCCCCATTCTAATAAGTTGCCTTAGAACATTGAACTGCTCATTGGCCAATGGTTTGGTCAATATTTCAGCTCGTTGTTCCTCGGAAAGAACATACTCCAGTTTAACATCTCTCTTAGTACATGGTCCCTTATGAAGTGATTTCTTATATTGACATGCTTCATCTTGCCATGTTGAACTGGATTCTTGGATAAGTCAATTGCACTTTTGTTATTACACATAACTTCAAGGCATTTCGACTTTATTCCATAATCCTCCAGTTGCTACTTAATCTATAACAATTGTGCTACACAACTTCCTATTGCCTTGTACTCAACTTCAGCTGTACTCATCGCAACAAAAGTTTGCTTCTTGCTATACCATAAGACAAGGCATTCTCTAAGGAAATGATATCCTCCTATGGTGTTTTTCCTGCGAGCTTATCTCTGCCATTGTCAACATATATGAATCCTCTTGGAGTGAAATCTGAGTTGTTGGGATGCCACAGACCTACATTAAGAGAACCTTGCAAATACCAAAGTATTCTCTTAACAATTGCTAAGTGAGATTCTCTAGGGTTAGCTTGATAATGTGTGCAGTAGCACACAACATATTGAATATCAGACCTACTAGCAATTAAATAAAGAAGAGAATCGATAATACCTCTGTAGAGCTTACCATCTATCGGTTTACTAGCTTCAGCCTTACTAAAGATAGTATCAGTATCCATGGGAGTGGATATTGGCTTCAAATACTTCATATCAAACTTCTTCAAGACTTCTTTGGCACACTTTGCTTGGCTAATGAAGATTCCATCTTCACTCTATATGATTTGAAGTCCAAGGAAAAAGTTGAGCTATCCCATCATTAACATTTCAAACTCACTCTTCATTTGCTTGCTAAATTTCTTGCACAACTTCTTATCATTTGCTCAGAAAATGATGTTATCAACATAAATTTGGACTAGCAACACATCTTCTTTTCTTTTCCGGATAAACAAAGTCATATCTACTTTCCCTCTTTCATAGCCATTGCTGATAAGGAAATTGGTCACCATCTCATACCAAGCTCTTGGATCTTGCTTCAATTCGTAGAGAGCTTTCTTCAGTTTGAAGACCTGCTTAGGATTCTTCGAATCTTCAAAGCCTGGAGGTTAGCAAACATAAACTTCCTCTTGGATGAATCCATTCAAGAATGCACTCTTAACATCCATTTGAAATAATATAAAGTTCATATGGGATGTGACAGCACACAAGAATCGAATTATTTCAAACTAAGCTACAGAAGCATAAGTTTCATCAATCGATGCCTTCTTACTGACTATAGCCTTGAGCAACAAGCCTGGCCTTGTTCTTGACAATAATGCCATCTTCATCAAGCTTGTTCTTGAAAACCCATTTAATGCCAATGATTGATTTCCCTTTAGGCTTTGGAACTAGATCCCAAATATCATTACGCTTGAATTGATCCAGCTCCTCTTACATCGCCATCATCCGACAATCATCTCCTTCAACATATTCTAACTTCTTAGTTTCAATCAATGAGATGAAAGCTAGATGACTCATCATCCTACTGAGCTGACCTCGCGTCATCACTGGATTATAAACATCATCAATAATGCTTTCAAGAGGATGGTTGTGATGAGTTCTAATCTCTCTTAGTAGAATCGGATCTACGATTGGAGGTTCTACATTTGGTTGTTGAGGCTGAGGTTGATCTTCATCTTCGTTGAAGTTGATACAAAGATCGTTTTCTTCTTCGACTTCCTCAGTTTCAGGTTCGTGTGCTGGGTTAGGCAACACAAAGAGTGGCATACTAAGTTGATTTTCTTTCTAGGTTACTCCTTCATCTTCTTCAAATGGACATCTATCTGCATTGTTAGTTTAATCGAAATCCACATGCATAGACTCCTCTAATATTCTAGTTCTTTTAACATATATTCTATATGCATTGCTGTTAGTTGAATATCCTAAAAAGATACATTCATCAGCCTTTGGATCAAACTTACCTAGGTGCTCTTTAGTGTTAAGAATAAAGCACCTACAACTAAATGATCTAAGATGACCAATCTTACACTTGCGCCCTCGCCAAAGCTCATACGGTGTCTTCTTAAGACTTGAGTGAATTAAAACTCGATTCAAGATATAACAAGCTGTGTTAACAGCTTCCTCCCAAAAGTACTTTGGTAGATTGTTAACACTCAACATGGATCAAGCCATCTCGACTATTGTTCTATTTTTCCTTTCTACAACCCCATTTTGTTGAGGAGAATAAGGAGAAAAAAGGTGTGGTCAATACCATGTGCTGAACAGAATTCTTCGAAATGGAAATTCTTGAATTCACTTCTATGATCACTTTGGATTTTACTGATTTTAGTTCCTAATTCATTCATAATCCAATTACTGTGTTTGAGAAAAGATTCATATGTTTCGCCTTAGCTACTCAACAAGACTACCCAAGTGAATCTCGTAAAGTCATCCACAACCATCAATGAGAATCTCTTACCACCCATGCTCATAGGCTGAAATAGGCTGAAAAGATCTAGGTGGAGGAGCTCTAATGGTTGCTTAGTTACTACATGATTAATTGACCTAAATGATTTCTAACTTGCTTACCGAGCTGGCAAGCTGAGCAAAGTTTATCCTTCTCAAAGCTGATACTGGGTAAACCCACAACTGGTTACTTTTGGTCATATAAATAGAATGTTCATATTTATATGACCCAACCTTCTATGCCAAAAACACGAATTATCCTCCTTAGATACAAGATAAACATTAGTGGAGCCCGAGGATAAATCAATCATATATACATTATTAATTCTAAGAGCAAAGAGTATAGTTGAGTTAGTCTTATAGTCAATAAACTGAGCAATCTGCTAAGTCGAATGTAACCTTCCTACCTTTGTCACAAAGCTGGGCTACACTAAGCAAGTTAAACTTGAGTCATTTGACAAGAGAAACCTCTTCGATTGAAGGAGAGACACCAATAATGTTACAGCCCACAATCTTGCCTTTTTCAACAACTGACACTTCCATTTCTTTTGCACTCCAATGAGATGAACTGGATTTCATCTCCCTTCATGTGCCTTAAGCATCCATTATCCAAATACCACATTCCAATGTCATCAACGAATCTAACGCTCACTTTCAAAACAATTACCTTTTTTTAAGTACCCATACTTTTGAGCTGGGTCCTCCTTTGTTAGTAGTGCTTAAGTTATTTCAGTCGTACTCATCATAACAACCATTTTTATGCCTACAGAGAACTATAACATGTCCAGCTTTGCCACAAAAGCCACATACCACTTTTGCTTGGGGCTGGCTCGCTTTCTTCTTTTTAGTGGAATTCTTCCTCTTAGAATAGAGAGTTTGTTTACTCTAAGTTTGACCATTGGGTGGAAGAGGAACCTTTTTCTCCTTTAAAGTTTTTATCTCAGTAGTTAACTCATCTAATCGCTTAGTGAGCTTGTTGTTATGACATTCATGATACTATACTTTTTCATGAAGAAAGCGGATATCAAGGGAAAAGGAAGCGATGGTGTCTTCCTGATCTTCAATTCTCCTCACTAGCTCCTTGATGTTTTTCCCTAACATATTTGCTAGTTTCATAACATCAAAAAGTACCTCAGTGAACTCTTCAATGGACAAAGGGATTTTAGGATGTACCTCATCTTGGAGGTTCTTCCCTTTGTTTCCCTAAGCTTCAGAGTCAGCAATAGATTGATTAGCGGAATCTGTTACTTCTTTATCAGATGACAAAGATTCTTCAGAATCACTCCATGTGGCATTAAGTGCCTCATTCTTCTTTGCGAACCTCTTCTTATATCTTTCCTTCTTAGTCTTTGGACAAGATTATTGAATATGGCATTTTTCACCACAACCAAAGCATTTGATGTCTTTGCTGTGTTCCTTCTTGGGTCCTTCCTCAGCTCCATGTCAGTGCTGAGTTGACTTGTTTTTAGAGGGAAAATTCTTCTTATTGAACTTCCTATCCTTCTTTATGAAGCGCTTGAATTGCCTAGTCAGAAGGGTCATTTTCTCATCAAAATTGTAGTTGGTGGACTCGTCAGATGAAGTAGCTTTTAGGATTATGTCTTTGCCCTATCCCTCCTTGCCTCTCCTCCTTTTAGAGTCATCGGTGTATTTCCTCAAGGACATCTCGCGAGTCAGCAAGGTGCCTATAAGCTCATCATAGCTATATGTCTTAAGATCATGAGCCTCTTTGATCACGCTCTTCTTGGCATCTGACTCAAAAATGAGAACACGGAGAATCTTCTTCAACATCTCTTCTTTGGTGAACTCCTTTCCCAATCTCTTCAATTCATTAACAATGTTAATGAACCTTGTATTCATAGACTGAATACCCTCACTGGCGCCCATATGGAATAACTCATACTCCTTGAGCTTGAGGTTGATCTTGGACTCCTTGACCTTGTCAGTCCCCTCGTAGGTAATCTCTAACTTACTTTTGATTTCTTACATTGTCTCACAGCTTAAGACCTGTTAAATTCTATAAGATCTAGCACACAATGTAAGTAGTTGATGGTTGTCGCATTCTCCTTGAGAAGCCTTAGGTCAGCATCATCATAATCCTCTAGATCGACTAGAACACGTTCCCCATTCCTAACAATGGTATAAATTTTAGGGCCAAGCTCTATAGCGAGCCATGCTTGCATGCTTTTGTAATTGTATGAAGTTTTTCATGTAGTTTTTCCAAAATGTGTAATGATTACCGTCAAACAATGGAGGCCTGGTTACAAATATTCCTTCTTTGAGGAGAACTATCTGTCCTAAGCTAGAACTGAAACTGTTATAATCCATTTTGGATCTTTAACTCAATGACTATGAGTCTATAAGCTGAGCACTAGCTTTGATACCACCTATTGGTCTTAAACAACTGAATATAAACAGTAGAGAGGGGGTGAATGCTTTACTTGGTTCTTTTTAAGATTTATAAAAATTCTTTTCCAAGTTTTATTTTTAGATGCGTGTTGAGTGAAAACAAGCTGAGATGGGTTTAAAAACTATAAACTGCTCAACTTCGCTTCGCTAGCATAGTTTATCTTCAATCGTTTTTTAGTACTTTACTTAGCTCGGATTATTTTTTCAAGCAACACTTGTAAAACAGAGAGAATGATGAATGAGATAGATGCGATAAAGATAAGCGATAAAGGTTAGAATTATAACACCTACGATTTTATCCTAGTTTGACCATTAGCCTACCTCTAGTCCCCGGATTCCTTTCCGAGCTTTAATCTACTAGTTTTTTTTGTGAGCGAATGACACGGAATGTGATGGGTCGAGAGCGCGCGAATGAGAGGTGCTGTCCACCAGGGTGTTTTTGTTGAAAACAAAATTACCAGGTCATGGACCCAGAAGGTTTGAAAGAGAAAGCAAAAATATTTTTTGATTGGTCAAACCCAAATCCACCATCTCTTACTGTAGAGTTGCCACCTAGATTAGCTCTTCCAAGAATTAGAGTCCTGTGAGGCTTAACGTCCGGGGGACGGCCCACTAAGACGTAGAGATTCAGGTTCAAGATAAGTTCCTTACTTCTTATTGGATCACATTAAATTACATCTACACAAAACTGTAAATCTTAATTGTGCATATTCGTACTCATGTCTTTTTCAAGTTTATAATGTATGATTCACACATATTTGGAAAGCGATAAATCCATACATAAAGCGATAAAAAAATGAGGAAAAGTAAAGAATAAGATTACAAAATCTTGGGGGATGCAACTGCCCGCCTAATCTATTAATTACATTTCTCAAAAAAATAATTGAAATTGCGATACCCAAAGGAAAATAAAATCCTAAGCATACATCTAATCCTAATCTACCTGCATCCACAAAGGTTAGCACATGGTATGACACAACATTTGCACATATGTTTGATTTGATTTTGATGAGGCCCATGTAGCCTAATTGAAAAATCAACGATTAAAATTTTTTATTTAGAAATAAAAAGGTTCATTTTTATTAACACGTTGGTTGCTCATTTTAATTAGTGAAAATGTTCGCATGGCATAAATGTGAGGGTTGTTATTCGGGAATAATTTTTTATTCCCTTCGTGGGGGTATTCTAACAGGAATCTTCAACAATTAAAAGAAACAGAAAAGAAGAAACAAAAATATTACATTAATATTTACAAAATAATAAATAGCAGAATTATTCATAGGTCAACATGTGGAATAAAATAAAATATAAAAAGGCACGAGATAAAGCAACTCTAGGAATTTAGAGGCTTACCTTTATGGAGTGCATCCACTTAGTTATACCTGCTTGATCCTTGGGAGCGTTCCTCGTCGTCTTTAGATTTTTGGTGTTTGATAAAAAATTTGAATTAAAATGAGTTTTTAATTCGGAATAAAATATTGTAAAAGGTCAAAGTGTTTTTGTATTTTTCTGCTATAAAATGCCGGTCCAGAACATTGAAAATTCCCTCGATATTTAAAGGGGAATTTTCCTGAAAAATCGGGGCTCATTAAAAAAATCTGGTGAGGGGGGGCCCTCACCGAAACCCTAGCGAGGTTCGCTAGAGTTTTGGCGAGCCTCGCCAGACTTATGGCAAGACCGGTTTTGCACCCCCCGATTTTTTTTTAATTTTTTATTAATTAAAAATATTTTTAATTAATTTTTACTAAAGTCTAATTTTCTAAGTCCTTAGTAATTTAAATCCTTAAAATAAAATTAAAGATGATGAGCACTCCATTTGAAGATCTCTGGATTATTGAAAATTGCGTGATTCAAGGATTGAATCACGAAAAGCCAACATCATCGAACGCATGAGTTGGTACAAAATCTCGTGCTCATAGCTGGCCCTCCTGTGGTCGTTGCTAGTTAAATAGCCAGTTTGATCACATGAAATTAGCAGAGGGATCGAGAAAATACCTGACCAATGTGGTTGGCGATTTTGAATCCTCGATTGGTGTCCTAGTGGGTGACTCGTTCGTTTCTTACATCGATGTGATTTTAACAAACAAGCGTTTCTTCCTTCGATTTCAGTCATTATGTGCCCCATGTGGGTTGACCTCTGGTCGATTTTCTTTATCGTTGAAACTGCCGGGGTGAGGTGTCTGAATCCGTTTCAAAGGCGAGCAGTGGTAATTTTGATAAATGTTAATTTACCTCCCGTGACAAATCAGAAAAAAAATTAGGAGGTAAATATATTTTGTTTTAATTGTTTGATTGAGTTTATGCGAAACAAAAATTTTTTTCCCCTTTAATCAAAAATTAAAATATGATGAAATAATAAATTTAGCAAGTTAAAAAAAACTTCGGGGATGTCCCGTACACCACTCCATTTTGTTAGGAGAACATAGGAGGGGTGGGGTCCGCTCCTTTTTCTTATAAATACCTTCACCTTCTCTTTTCTTTCTTTCACTTTTACTTTGTCATTCTCTCTCTAGCCACTTTCTCTCTTCATTCTATCTAAAAATGTTGTCGAAGGTTGCTGGGAAGCAGCTCCGGTTCACGTTCAAATGTGTTTTCTATCGATATTGACGACACCTATGGTTTGAGTGAGAGAGACACTATGCTTGGGTTAACCCCCACCACTCCCATAGAGGTGCTGGATCTCGATTTTCCTACTCAGATTCACCTTTCCCGATCGAGGTATTTCTCAGAAACTTATTTACTTGCAAGATTTTTTGTGCATTTTTTAGTTCTTTTAGGAAGTAGAATTGAACCAAAACTTGATTCATGTCGAGGAAATTATGTTAGAAAAGAATAAAATCTAGTTAAAAAAAATTTCTTTTGTTATTTTTTACAATAAAAAATGTTTACTAGTCTGTCGAAAAAAAATATCCAGTGGAAACCCGAAATCGACCGAGCCCTAAAAGGGCTCGGTGGTCTGGTGAGGCCCCCTAAGGGGCTCACCAAAAATTTTGGTGAGGCCCCCTAGGGGTATCGCCAGACTTTTTGGCGAGGCCCCTATGGGGATTGCCAGAATTACTGGCGAGACCCCCTAGGGGCTCGCCAAACTCTTTGGTGAGCCCCCTATGGGTCTTGCCATATTTTCTGGTGAGGCCCTTGGGGCCTCTCACCAAATCCCCTGGTGAGCAGCCCCTTCGGGGCGCTCGCTAGGCGATCGGTGCTTCGTTTATTTTAAATATATATTTTTCTTAAAAAAAGAAGAAAATCTTTAAAAAAATTAGGAACGGTTAAAGTGGATTTTGGTTTGGTCCATTCTTTTGACCAAAATTTTATTAAGATATTTTTCTCGATCTTGCGTTGTTCTTTTATTTGCAATCTCCTATCCTTCGTCATATGGGGCTGGTACACTACCATCCAGACTTAGTGGCGACATGCTTCTGCACAACCAAGCTTGCACAGGCCATCGCAACTACAACTTTGATGACATTGCCAGGTTCTTGCAACCGACGATGCTGCCTTATGCAATGTCGATTATGCTTGCTTAGCGATGGTGCGATGTTTCCCATACCTTCCATTTCACCATCAAGGAGGTTACTGTTACCCCGTCTGATGTAGTTGCTATTACAAGTCTGCCCTAGGCCGGGAATGTGATCTGCTTTGATGCTTTTATGGAAAGGTTCTTCAAGACCTCTATCATTTTCTGACGCATTATTGATTTGTTTGGCATCAATTCGATGGGCAAAGCATAGCGCTATAACAGAGATTCTACTCTATGTTAGGTCCATGTCAGTTGAGGAGATTCCACTCTATATTCAGTCCTTCCTCATTACGTTGCAGAGTGTGACTTTCTTCCTAGTCACAAACAACGAGATCAACTATGGGTTGATTGAGTCTTTGGCTGATATCGAGGGTGTCAGTCACCTTAAATGGCCCCAAAGATATTGGCCCAAATGTATTTGCCCTTGACTTGGTTACGAGGGCCCACAAAAGGGTGCTGCAATGTTGCCCCATGATTCTTCAGGTATCGTTTGTTCGTTTATCATTAATTAGTTCTTTCTGGTTTTCATTGTCTAACTTTATGTTTGTATTTGGCTATGCAGGCCTGGGCTTTCTATCATGGTTTTCAACCTGCCTAGCGATTTACTGATGCTTCGGAGGACTCTCCTTGTCTTGCTTGGATCTGCTCGGCCTTTGAGGGAGAGATATTATCGCTTGAGGATTACCGGAAGCACCTCTATAGCTTGACACTCAATCAAGTGATATTCCTTGTTTTGATAAAGAGAATCATATATGTCTTTTGTTTAAAACTCATCCTAACTTGAGCTGATTGTATTTTCAGGTTGATCGCAACCCTTGGAGGGGGCTCTCGAGCTATCATATGGTGAAGGAGATCCGAAAGGAGGTGGATTGGAACTGATTAATCTTGTATGGTCCCAAGACGCATGAGTGGTACCTCGGTGAGCATCTTCAGTACTGGAGGATTAAGCTAGTGGCTAAGAGATGTATCCCTCCTGTGCCTCCTACTGAACTCTTCTGGGCGCACTTGGTGATCATTTATCCAGAGTATAGATGAAAATATTATGAGGAGGATGGCCTGCGGATCTCTGATCGGTGAGGTGATTACTAGGCGTTCATCTAGGACATGTTAATCCCGCTCCATCCCCAGACCCAAGCTGTGGTTGAGTGGCCTCAAGCGTGACTAGGTAGTCAGGGGGTAAGAGGTTTCGGAGAGGCCGTTAGCGATAGCGGTGTAGCTTGCCAAGTATGAAAGTTGTATTTTATTGAACATTTCCATTTTTCATTGATATTATTTCTAATTGTTATTTGTTAATGTAGGAGGCAGCTAGGAAAAGGGCTTGGGTTCTTGACCTAAATACCTTCGCTGGAGGTCCGAGCTTCGCTTCCTTGGGCATCACTGAGGGGAGATTGATGGTCCTATTAGACACATCTTTCTATCTGATGGATTACTCGGTGATGGAGAGACAGGTGTCTCTTCCTCGGAGCCTCCACATGCTGTTTTTTGACCCTTTCGACACCACTCATGTAAGCCTTTAACTAACAACTCATTCTCAAACATAGCATAGCGGTTTCAGGATGTCTAATATTCTTTTGTTCATTCTATAGTTGGCTCGCGAGTAGATGGAGTGAGTGGCTTGACATTCCCTTGCCCTAAGGGATATGATGATCTCGTAGGATGGAGTCGCGTGGGTACGCTTTCTCTCTTGACCTATTTATGCTTGATTTGTAATGTATGTACAATATATTATGCTTGATGTATATGATTGTGATTCTCATGTGCTATGATGGTTGCAATCGTTGGTGGCTAGGGAGATCGACTATGAGCAGCTCTACCAGGAACTTAAGGGTCGTTTTTAGGCATAGGACATTCTCCATCAAGATCTGGATTCTCACTACCAGGGCTTGGACACCAGTCACTGAGATTTGGATGCCTAATATTGGAGCTTGGATGCCCAGCATCAGGAGTTGCTGCGGTAGACTACCAAGTCTGCCCGAGATCGGGAGGACGAGCGAGCTGCTATTGAGGATTTCACCCACTCTCTTGAGCTTGACTTCTCTACTTTACTCGATGGGTCAGGCAACAGGCCACTACTTACTCTTGAGTGGGACCATAGCTATTTTGATGTCCCTCGGCCTCCTCCCACACATCGTTTGACTAATGGCGCCTCCGGGAGTCTCTGCCTCGAGGATTTTGAGAATGCAACCATGGAGCCCTGAGATCTGGTGGGTGGAGATAACAGTTAGGCGATGCATGCTTAGGAGCTTCTTTTTTTTGTCTTATTTTTCTTTTTAAACAAAACTCCTAAATAGTCTTTGTAGAACTTCAAAATCTTGGATTTATGAATGAATGAATGTGGTATGCTAATATTTCTTGTTAATGCGTGTAGGCAACACCAGTTTTGAGGAATTTTCTTTACCTCTTTCTGGATGATGTCATCACATAATGAGCTACTTAGGGCTTTCCTCCACACCACCCGATAGCCTGATTGGTAAAAACTCAATGGGTTTGGGGTGCGAGGGCTTCAATACCTCGCTTCTAGGCCCGTGAACATGGCCTTTATCCCTGCTGCTCTAAAGTTTTGGGATCCGTCCACCCATGTCTTCCGCTTTGCTGAACTCGAGATTTACCCCTTGGTCGAGGAGTATCATACCATCTTGGGGCTTCCTTTTCCGGAGAATCTAACTCCGATGTTCCTTGTGAGGCTTTCCTTCGCATTTCTTCCTATCAATTCGAGGGTGAGGATAAGCTGTGAGGATTATGGAACTTAGAATCTAGCAAGCGCTTTTTATCTGCCCCTCCTAACATCGGAGGTTTTTGAGTTGTTATCCTTAGCTGGTGCGAGATTACTCCTAGCTCTCATCTTACATGGCTCTCCATGCTGGCCCTACTTCTCTTGGAGGAGTTTATTTATGGGGTTGGAGCAGTCGCCTCATTCCGCTTGCTGTCGATTATTGACCCACTCTCTACAAGTCTTTCTCCTGTAGCTCTAGCTTTAGCAGAGAGCTAGGTTCACATGGACATTACTACAGTGAACCCCAACTTAGTGGGCTAAAACTTTACTTTACTTGAGGTATATTCTTTGGACCTTTCTTTTTATGAAATTCATCCTCTTATTTGAGTGGAATACTTATAGGTGTGGTTGTTGGAGAAGCTTCGCTTGACTACCGACCCTCGCTTGGGCAAGGCGTGATATCTTCCCTCTGATAGGTGTATAATTACACTTATTATCATGACATGTTCAATCATAAAATGATATGGTTTTGTTTCATTTTATACTTCATATAAAAGATTTCACGTGGTATGTAGTTGTTTTTTATGCAAATGCTGAAACTAGGTAAATTTTGGGAGTAAAATGATTAAAAGTGGAATTCTATGGAAAAAGAGTGAAAAAAGTGCAAAAAAATGCATGGAACACAAGGATTTGGCTTAGGATCGAAGTTGTCAAAGATTGGCAAAGTTGAGAAGAAGAAACATGAAGAAAAAGCATGGTTCATGATCATGACACCCATTCACGATCGTGACTTGTTACTCTTCATAAGAAGAAAGTTACAAATCATTATTCATGATCATGACATGTGAGTTGTTGTCACGACTTGTTATGGTTATTGGTTAACTCTTTTCAACTACTAACTGCCAGATAACAACGATTAACCACCATCAACTACCAATCGAAAAGAAACCTTTTGGAAGTCAACCAATCATGAAAAGGTGCATTTCCATTGTAGATTAGGATGAATCTTTGCATCCAATCATATTGAAGTGATGCAATTCTGCATCAATGGACATGACTCTTCGTTTTGATAGACGCAACCCTTCACACTCTATAAATAGGGTTCAAACTCAATCAATTTCCTGATGTGCTTGTGGTGCATGGTTATGGCATGAATAGAAGGCATTGAATGAAAGAATGCATGTATAGATAGAGAGTGAAAATATCTAGATTTTTCTACTTTCAAAGTCTTAGCGAGAAAAATGTATAAGTGAGTCAATTCCTATTTCAATCACTATATTTCTACACAAATTCAAGCGTTTGTTGTATGAGTGTAATTGCAAAGCACTTATTAATAAAAGTTTTTGTTCTTCAACATTCTTTTATTCGAGATTCATAAAGAACAGCATCCTAGCGGAGGTTTTGTACGAGTCAAGACCGAATTCAAAGTAGACGTAGGAATTGCGGGAGTTGACGACTACCATTAAAGAGTGGATACGGTTTGATCAACTTTAGCTTTCACTTGCATACCTTACAACTTTACTTTGTTTTCTGCTTATACTTTCTATTTCAAAATTTATGATATGTCTATGTTTCATAACGAGTTTTTCATCTTACGTCATTTTTATTAATTAATTTATATGCTTTCGAGTTAACTTTAAGAGTGATTTTAGGGTTAACAAGATTGTGTATAATCACTGGATCTGCGATTATAATGCTGTTTAGTGAGCCAATATTTTTAGAATGGTAACTTGCTAAATATGGTTATGTGAGAGCGACCCGTACTAAGCATAGTAATATTGTTATCCAGATTCTTATAAGTGTCATAATTCGTCTACCCTAGATTTAGAAAAGTCATCTCATGTGTTGCTCTGTGATGAATTATTGAATATTAGGGAATATAGAACCATATTTGTTGAAGTTATCTAGTGTATGAAATCTTCTTAATGATTTTGCATGTTTTTCTCTAGTATACTTGTTCTTAGGGAATATCTATATAGTTTACATCTTCTCTAATCTGTTCATGCATCTGTCTATTCATCAGTCTATCAACCAAATCATCCACACCCTACAATATATTTTATTCTTTTGTTCCATAACTCTAGTTGGTCTTTAGAATTGAATTCCTTTCTTGTGGGATCGATATCTTTTAAAACTACATTGAAATTGTATACTTGTAGTGGTCATCATTTTTCTATTTGATAAGCGGTATTGACAACACCTGTTCATATTATGAACTTTTATCTTATTGGT
Organism: Euphorbia schlechtendalii; assembly: GCA_949673415.1. Classification (NCBI taxonomy): domain Eukaryota; kingdom Viridiplantae; phylum Streptophyta; class Magnoliopsida; order Malpighiales; family Euphorbiaceae; genus Euphorbia; species Euphorbia schlechtendalii. The sequence continues at coordinate 45,607 of CATIWQ010044202.1, forward strand.
AGAAAAGTGGGGAACAAGGTTATTGGCACCGTTATCGAATATAAGCTTATCAGAATGAGTATAGTCAAAATCATGCGATCAAGAACGGAACCACCGATCGAGTCGAAAACAAATTCATATAATAGTTCTGAATGGCCAAAATATTTATATTTTGATTATCAGTCATAACCCTCTCAACCTCAAGCTGACATATTCTATTGCTCCTTAATCTCGTTGACGTAACCTGATGAAAAAATTTTGTGCTATCATCTCCGAAAAGTACCCACTGAACCCATAATTGTTAATGCTTGATTTTCTCAAAAGTCCCCCTCCTAGAAGCCAACTCAGATCATAATCGGACCAATTCCGATTCCTCAGAGATATCTACCAATCGAATCACATTGCTCGATGTTAGATTCATGATACTCGATTCCGGAGATTTAATTTTCAATTCCATCTCACCAAAATCTACCGAATGCCAAGGATTAATAAAATCTCACAACTTACACAACCTAAAATCCACATCCTTGGAAGCCCATTCCCTATTGATTTTGGCCCACTTCGATGTAATAAAAGGAAGAAACTCTTAATTCTCCCACCAACAATTAAGCGATCAGAGTGGTCTATAACTCAAGGGTGTCATGATGTGAGATGCTATAACAATAGGAAAGTGATCGGAAAGAGTAGTTTCAACCACTGCTAAATAAATCGAAGGCCACAGATCCATCAACCCACAAGAAACCAAAACATGATCAATTCTTGAAAATTACTGATTGTTAGACCATGTATAATCCCTTCCACTTAATGGAATATCGTATAATCCACTCCCATCGACAAAATCTCTAAACGAAAGCATTGAGTTAGAGACCCCACCCTCATGATGTTCCGAACTATGCAACAATTCATTAAAGTCACCACAAACAATCACATTTTGATGCTTGAAAATAATAGGAGCTAACACCTCCCATAGATGGTTTCGATCATTATAGCCAATTGGATTGTAAACACACAATAAATGAAACATAAATGACTTGAAGCGAAATGAACAAAAATCCATCTATCATCACTTTATAAAACCGTACCTCGTAATAATGCTGAATTCCAAGAGATTACAATTCCCCTCGATCTCCCTTGCATTGGAACATGACCAACCAAAAAATCATTGTGACCCCTATACTTCCTCATGATTTGGTTCTAAAAATCTACTCCCTTTGTTTCAATAAAGAAAAAGAGATGGAGATCCCATTTTTAATTAATGAACGCATTAGAAATTGTTTGGCACCATTCATGATCCCTCCTTGACAATTACAACATAAAAAATTCAATGACATAAAAGATAAAGAACCCCAGATCACCACCAAGCCTTAGCAGCCCTTCCTCTCTTCTAATGCCGATATAACTACATCCATGTGTTGACCAGAAAAAAAGCCAACCTTTTCACCAACTTCAATGGTCAATACCTCTTCACTAAATGTTCATTCATTGTCACTTTCCCTCAAATGAATACGGTCCTCTTTGAGATGTCTGGTCCTGAGGATATTGAATATTCTAACTTGCTAAATCTATCCCTAACTCCCAAGATAGCTTGACCCAATCAGAGGGCAAGCTGCTGCCTCGCGTAGGCCACAATGTTGAAGACAGATTCCCCTATAGCGGTGACTTGCCTCTGCCGGGCAGCTTGCCACCGTCACTCTCCGATTCCGACACCAAACCTTAGCTACATTCCTCATCATTTCAGCACCCACCAGATCGATACAAATTTATCCCTATCTAGCCACGTCGTCCACTTGATCATCGCTTGAATAATTCTCAGATTTAGAATCACCCGAGGTAGATACAAACTATACCGAGCTATCAGACCTTGCTACTTCACCAACACAATGACTACAGCCCAATCCTTGATGAAACACAGAAATAACCTTCACCTCCCTCGAACCGATACATAACTTAAACGTCCGTTCAATCATGCCAACGATAATTGAGATAAGATAGGAGATCACTTCCAATCGGTTGGGATAACAGAAATTACAATCAATAGCAATTACTCTACCGAAGCTAAAGGCCAACTTTCTAAATAGAGGTTCACTTACCAAAACTGAGGGAATACCTATTAAATCAAGGTACATGATGCATTCCGAAGTAGAAAATTCATTGGACATGTGTGTTACCTCCGAAAAAACATGCGATAATATTTTCCAATCACCATTCACAAAATCATGCATTGAATCAATCGAATTAAAACCAATTATGATGAACTCACCCCCAATCGGAGTTGCAAAATGAACATCAAATCCTTTCTCATTCACTAAATCAAAAGTACCTCGAATATTCAAAATTGATCCAAGCTTAGCTACGTAGGCCCGAGTTCTCCAAGCCAAAACCTCAATAATAAGATTCGTAATTCGACTCTCCTCTAAATAACCTTTGAGAATGGACTCCCCAACCTCAGCCTTAGAAAGAATTCCAACCGCATTCGACATTGTCAAATTCCTCATATAGCTATGATCACGAGCTACGATCGTTGCGTATGATCTATCCACTCTAAAACAATCCCTAAAGAATTTATGAACTCTCGGAAAGGGTGAAACCACCCTCTTCTTACTGTCCTTAATTACCATTAGCTTCGTGAACCTTGCTTCAATCGCCCGAAGCTTTACTATCCCGATAGATATTGAATTCAATCGATAGAGGGCTTCTTACATCGAAAAATCATCATCTAGGATAAGGAACTTGAAATTCAGATTACTCTAATTACACTTCCTTGCTACATATACTAACCCCTTAACAGCTATCCTTGTAAAAACTCTCTTCATGGCATCACTATTAGGGAACTTTTCGAATTAAACTTTGCATGCTGAAGAAGGTTTTAGTGCACTATTCCTAGATTTAACTCTCTTGGACTCATGGTCACGAAACTGACTGCGCAATCTATGGCCAAAGGATGAAGCTCGGAGCCACCAGCGGAAAGGGGCAGTGGCTGTTGTTGCACCCTAGGTTGATCGCAAGTGACATCATCAGAGTCCTAGAGCTTAAAAGTTTAATATTATATATTATTTATTCAAATTTTTTAGGTTTATCGATAACTCTCTAGAAATAGCCTCGAAAAAGAAAATACTATCACCCTTTTAGAAATCATGAAAGGCTAAAAATTTGTTTAAGTTAATGAAATTAGGAGAAGGCTGATCGTGGTACTGCAAATAATTGTTTCCTAAACAGTTTTCACCGCCTTTTTCAAAATTTCATGTTTTGAACTCTGATCTAATAAAAATAAAAGTATTAGCCTATTTGTGCCATAGCATAACAATGGGTATTTTCCCACGAGATTTCTCTTATTCCTTGATATTTCTCTCATTACCTTTACCATGAGACATTTTAAAATGGATTTTCACGAACAAAACATTGAAGACCTGTTATTTCTCTATGATCTTGGGCACCGTCCAGGTATTATAGATCACAAATCAGCCACTGATTGCCAGGTTTTGACTTTACTAATTTAGAGGGATTATATTCGGTGATGAAGCCAAAATACTTGTTCCCCACTTTTCTATCGATAATATAAAAGTTCAAAATACGAACAGGTTTTGTCAATACAGCTTATCAAAATAGAAAAATGGTGGCCACTGTAAGTATACAATTTCGATGTAGTTTTAAAAGATATCGATCCCATAGGGAAGGAACCAGTTCTAAAGACCAACTAGAGTTATGGGGTAAACAAAAATAGGAAATTTTTTATTGGAGGGGTTTGGATGATAGATGGATGAATGGATAGATATAAGAACAGACTAGAGAAGATGTAAAATATAGAGATATTCCTACTAACAATTTTAGCAGAGAAAAACATGCAAAATCATCAAGAATATTTCGTACACTAGACAACTTCAACAAATACTAATCTAAACGCCCTAATATTCAATAATTCATCTAAGAGCAACACATGAGATGACTTTTCTAAATCTCGGGTAAACGAATTACGACACTTATAAGAAGAACCTGGATAACTATATTACTATGCTTAGTACGGGTCGCTCTCACATAGCCATATTTAGCAAGTTACCACTCCAAAAATGTTGGCTCACTAAATAACATTATAATCACAAATCCAGTGAATATACACAATCTTGTTAACCCCGAAATCACACTTAAAGTTAACTCGAAAGCATATAATGATGCAAAAAGAATTACTCATTATGACACATAGACATATCATAAACTTCGAAATAGAAAGTATAAGCAGAAAATAAAGTAATGTTGTAAGGTATGCAAGTGAAAGCTAAAGTTGATCAAACCATATCCACTCTTTAACGGGAATCGTCAATTCTCGCAATTCCTGCGTTTACTTTGAATCCAGTCTCGACTCGTATAGAACCTTCGCTAAGATGCTATTCTTTGTGAATCTCGAATAAAAGAATGTGGAAGAATGAAAACTTTTATTAATAAGTGCTTTGCAATTACACTCATACAACAAATGCTTGAATTTGTGTAGAAATATAGTGATCGAAATAGGAATCGAATAACTTATACATTTTTCTCGCTAAGACTTTGAACATAGCGAAATCTAGATATTACATTCTCTATCTATACATGTACACTATCATTCAATGCCTTCTAATCATGCCATAACCATGCACCATGAAATTGTTGAGTTTTGAACCCTATTTATATTGTGAAGGGTTGCGTCTATCCAAACAAAGAGTCATGTCCATTGGCGAAGAGTTGAATCATTTCAATATGATTGGATGCAAAGATTCATCCTCATCCGCTATGGAAAGGACTCTATTCATGATTGGTTGACTTCCAAAAGGTGTCTTTTCGGTTGGTAGTTGATGGTGGTTGATGGTGGTTGATCGTTCTTATCCGATGGTTGAAAGAAGAGAAGAGTTGTCCAAAAACCATCAATGTCACAACTGTGAAAGTATGTCGTGACTGTGAATACTTCGTTGGTAACTGTTGTGAAGGTTAACAAGTCACGACCGTGATATATGTGTCACGATTGTTACATGCCTTTTTCACATGATTCCTCTTTGTGATATCTACTAATCTTTGACATCTTCAATCGTTTGTCAATTCCTTATGTTTTATGCATCTTTTTGCACCTTTTTCATAAAATTCTACTTTTGTTCATTTTAATTCCAAGATTTACCTAGTTTCTGCATTTGCATAAAAAACAACTACATACTACGTGAAATCTTTTAAATGAAGTATAAAATGAAACAAAACCATATGTTTAATGATTGAGAATGTCATGATAATACACTTATCACACCCCCACACTTAACTTTTGCCTTGTCCTCAAGGTAAACACAATAGAAGTGTATAAATTAGTATTCAAGTTCGTACCTCATTTGGTGAAAGACTATTGTAGTGAGTACCACATTCCCACATTGCATAAGATTCAAGTAAAGGTTTGAAATTTCCCACAAATTAGTAATATGCAATTTATATATTCTAGTTGCATACCTTTACTCTTAATGGAGGGTCAACCGAATCGCGTTTTCATATTAGTGTTATATGCTTACTCGAAAATTTCCTTCTCTCAAGCATAGTATAAAGTATAAACTTTAGAAAGTTTGATCTTAAGGAATTTTTAAGTAACCTAGGATACTAAAAACACTCTTTGTGGTTGCATTTTATTCTCCATACCACTCTCCCCTTTTTAAGTGGTTACATTTTATGCTCCTTACCCTTTCTCTTGTTTTTTTCTTTTAAGCATATGTTTTTTGAAGTACTTTGTACTTTGCACCAATTTTTTGTTCTATGCTACTTTTTCTTTTTTCACTCATTGAATGGTTCTAGTTTCTGCTCCGTACCATTCCTCACCTTTTTCATAACTCATTGGTTATCCTCTCTTTCTTTTGATTTTTCTCTTAATACCCTCATCCTTTATTGATTACTTTCAAAGTATTGTGGCTATAGTTTCCCAACACTTTAAACACACTCAATACTTATAGGACTTATTCGAGAATAGCATATAAAACTCATAGTAAGAACACTACTAGATATTACTCCACTTAAACTTGTCCGTAGCATTAAACTAAAACTATATAACTTACACTAATTCATGTTGCATTAAAATATATATCAAAACTTACTTAGAATGTTGCTTTTAAATGTTACTCACAACTCATCCTTGACAAATGCAAAATGTTGTGCGAAAGCGCTCACCCTCTCAACATGTGGTCATACTCAAAACACTTTGTTTGAAATATGCACTAACATCAAACTTGAAATACCTAACACTCAAAATAATCTTGAACAAATGTTAGTATAGTATAGGTATGGATAATGTATAAATAACACAAAG
>CATIWQ010044230.1:0-30136 GCA_949673415.1 Euphorbia schlechtendalii
TATTTACTCATTTTTCATTCTAATCCTTCTTTCCTAACCTTTACTTTATTATATTTTATTTTCTTTATTTTATCTTCCTTGTTGATCTTTAGAACTAGTCCTTCCCTGTGGGATCGATATCTTTTAAAACTGCATCGCAACTGTATACTTGCAGTTATCATCATTTTTCTATTTGATAAGAGGTACTGACAACACCTATATTTTTCTATGAACATGTTTTTTGCATCATTGATATATAGTCAAATCTTGTGAACAAACTATTAAACTTATCAGTAGAAAAGTGGTGAATAATAGACAATATTGATTTAAAGATTTTATTCTTTTAATCGAGTGAAGTATTGAACGACCCTCAATTAGCATTAACACGTGTGGTAAAACATTGTTAATTTATATGATAATCACCTAGATTAAGTTTGAGCAAAACCTTAATCTAGTTATCACATCATTTTCTATAAAAGTAATTGAAACCTAAGTCATGCGTAGCATACTTTAATCAATTCATAGAATATATGATTTCAATGTATTATCATCAATCATGCATAGCATAAAGTAGGCTCTAATACCATTGTTGGTTAATTAAGCCAGTAATTGAATATGCAAACTTTCACGGTGGAATTTCAAAACTTAAGATTTACCCTGAAAGTTCTCCTAAGAGTGGCATGATTGACATAATCTAAATTGAAAGGTTCCATATATGCTTATAGGTTTATAAAACTTAATAAAGGAAACTGAGCACCTAAGATTAAAGCATTATAAGTTGATGTGTGCCTTTCCTTTGGTGCGACGCTCTGTTAGAATAATAGAACAACACTCCATTAGTACAAGCCTCCAAACTAGGATGGGCTCTATGATTAGTTCACACATACCCCAACCAACCAAAACCTCACATAGAGGAAGAACTTGTTAGTTAACAAGCATCTGCTAGACCGCTTATAGACTACCCTGAAAATATAGCTGAGAAGGCTCTTTCCAAAATAGGAATAAGCCTTCAAAAGAATTCTTGTGAAAGTGGAGAAACTCGTGGAGGATCTCATAAAAATTAGCAAAGAAAAGAAGTTAAAACTCAAAAGGAAAGGGTGAGTTGAAGTACGGATAAAGGAGGAGGAAGTCTCATTTTATAGGGAGAAGGGGAGCAACATGCTCCCCTTTTTAGGGATGGGATTTCACATCCCACAAAATGGGCTGATCACGCAGAGCTCCAAGCTCCGTGAGTCAAGCGCCCCCCCCCCCCCCCCGCGTGGGCTATGTGCTGTAGTACAAAGCAAGCCCTAATGGGCTTACCTTATCTTGAAAGTAGGGTTTGTGAGCTATGTCGGTGGGCCTACAGCCCACCGGCATGTACTAGCCAAGATAGTGCATGCTGGCGACCTCGAGAATACCATCGATACTCGTGAGGGTGCCAAGCAAGCCCCTACCCATGAATAACCCGTGTTCGCATAGCCCACTCGTAATGGGAAAAATTCCCTTTTTCTCTGCATAATTTTATTCCTCTCTAAAATTCCTTTAATCATTATTTGGTCTAACCAATTAAAAATTCATCCAACGAGTTTGACTTTCCCTTATATTCTTAGCATAAACCCTATCTATAATATCTTTACTTAGTCCGATAAAGAATCAAAGTGTGTGAGCTCATAGGATCCTGAAGTATAGAGCTGCTAGAGGTTAACCTAAACCTAGCTTCCCATCCGGGAACCTTTAAGCTCAATGTGCCAAATCGATATGGAACTCGATAACTCTATACGATTAAATGAGCTTTCTAGCAAAGGCGTATGATCCCTCGATACTCGAAATATCATGTACTTATGACTTGATCCGGTTGTGCAATAGTAACCAATACAATACACTCCTTCCATAAGGTTAAGTACCATCCAGTTTATTAAGCTCAAATTAAGTGTTAGCTCATGTAATAGCCGTAGCTATCCTGGAATTAAACTTGTTCATGAAGAACACCACTCGCCATTATATATTGAGATTGACTAGAAACCAGTTTTATCAATCTCATACTCTAATTAGAGGTTTATGAGTGTGTCAATTCAATAAGAGGCCTTAATGTACAACTCCCATTATATCACTATATCAAGAGCGATGGATCCCTTCTTGACTACTTAGATTACCAACAAGTGATCATCACTCTACCTGTATCCTCCTTATCACCAGGGTATGAATAAGTATGACCCAAAGTATAGCAACTCCTACACAAGGTAACTACTATCTCAAGTTTGAAGATACTCATACTGCTACTGCAATAAGACATGACACCAACACGTGGATATAGTTATTTTCGAGTGTTTATCTTATAGCGGTCTCCAATGTATTACCCGAGTACATTCATTTGTTAACTCAAGGTACCACCTTCAGCTCATGAGATCAACTTCTTGAATCAAATCCAAGAAGTAAGCCTACACATACTACTCTGTCCGCTTCATTAATGTCTAGTCTCAGTAAAACTATGATTAGAGATATTTAGTCTATTCATAATAACACGTGTGCAGTTCTCACACCACACAGTTCCCACTATGTCCTCGCACTTTCACGCTATGAAATAGTCATGGCCTTTATCTTATCAATGAATAGCATATATATAATACCAACGAGATACACAATTTAGAAATAATCCTTAATATATTACAAAGATGCCTTATTATTGATAACAATAATATGAAACTATTTGTACATTATTAACTAATAAAGACATATCATCCTAATTGCCTCTAAGGCATACGCCACGTTTAACAGTCACTCTGTTGCAGCAAAGGAAAGGCACGCATCAACTGGTAATGCTTTATACTTAGATTTTAGGTCTCTTTTAATAATCTATGGAATGTTTTTTTAAGATTATATTAATCATATCATGCTTAGGAGTTCCTTTTAGGTTATATTTAAGTTTTGAAATTCCACCATGCATGCCAGTTTGTATGTTCATTACCTATATAGATTAACCAGCATGAGGCCCATAATTCATAAAAAATTTAGAATAGAGGGTTAAATTTAAGTAATTAAATATAACATCCTAGTGATTGTATCGAATTGGTGGGATCCAAAATAAGGAAAAGATTTGTAAGTGGGAGGAGAGTTTTCACTTCCTTTTTATCCATATATTGTCAATCTTTTAGTCCCAAGCAAGGTGAACTTTCTCCTTGCTTTACCATCATATCAAAAACTTCAAGCCAAGAAAAGCCTAAAAAACAATGCTCATTTTTAACACCTCTCTTCTCAAATATTTAAATTCTAACGCCACTCATTCGACAAGTTTGGCTTCAACATCATTCAGCTCTCTTGTTTCTCTGTTACCTCTTGTTCAAACTTTCTTATATTCTCTCTTTTCTTCATTTATGTTGATCGAATCTCGCTTAGTTCATCTCTTTCTGCTTCTTATCTCAACTAAACTTGAGATTTCCCAAATATTACTTTTTTATGGATTTATCCATGAAATTATATGTTGCCTCCTTCTATCACTCAAGTGGTGTTCCTATATGTGAAAATCTTAAGAAAAAGCAAAAGAAGAACAGATATTCGGAAACAAGTAGTTTTGTGGGAAATGGGTTCAGGGTTCCCACAATCAATGTTTGTAAATCTCTAATTCTGATTATTTTTAACCTGCTTTGAACCGTCTCTACCGATTCGACCCTACAATTCAGAGAGTGTTGTTGTATTTTAAGAAACATGAAGAATTCATAAAAAAAAACTGACCAAACTTGCCACCAGTTTCGGATAAAAGCAGTCGGACCAGTCGATTTAGTCAAATTTTCATAATCGTGTTTTTTTCTTTGCCTTTTATTTGCAACTTCTTCTCAATAGCAAATCCAAACAATGATAGATTCTTACCAAGCGCAACTTTTTTTTCTCAAATCAGGCTTCATCCTCATATGCTCCTCTTAATCTTTGTTCCCTCTAATTGCTTCTTTTAGTCTCAACTTATGTCTTTTCTCATTTGCTTAATCAGATCTGAACTTTAATTGCAAAATGATCAAATTTCATTTTTATCACATTTTTTATGTCACCGTTGGTACCACCTTCTACGGTCCAAGAGGCTCATATTACATGTTCACCAACAAGAATGCGACCGGAGCTTTTGGCTAAGATCAATAAGAAGGAAATTGGTGTTGTTAATAATTGTGAATGTGTGATTGAGATTTGGCCTTATGCATCATACAATGCCTTAACTTTGGCCAAAAAATCTTGTGAACCCCTTAACTTTCAGAACAACCCCATAGCTACCTAAATTTTGAAAATGTGAATCAATTAACTCTCGTATCAACTCAACTAGACAATAAGGGGAGAGTGAACATCACACATGCCCTTGTGTAAAATTTGAATAGTAAACCTTATTATGTTTAAACATGCGGCCAATTTTTTAAAAAAATTCAAACAAATTCAACTTTCCATTCAAAATCAAATAAATCTAGGATCATCATCAATTGAAACTCATGTATCATCAACTAAAAATCAAAAAATTAAACAAAATTAAATCCAATTATTTCCACCTTCCATTTAAATCAAAAATAAATCCAAGATCATCGTGAACACAAAAGATTTTGTCAGCCTTGAATCTCAGGCTGTGCTTACAAGCGGACTTCAAATTCTTCAAATATGAGCATGATTTGAATCATCAAATAGAAACGATAGAGAATTTGGTTGGGGAAATGAGAGCTTCAAGTGACATATCTAAATTTGGTTGATCAAAATTGAAGTTTGGGCGGTGGATTGAGAGATCGAGAGGGGACAAAGCATTCTTTTTACCTAATTCATGCTTCAATCGCAACAAATTCTTCTTCAATTTTAGTTGAGGCGTCGTCATGGTGAGGTGACAGGGAAGTGATCTCCTACTATAGAAGCATGTGATTAAAATGATCGATTATTGCTAATGTGAGTATTGCGGTGGTGAAATTGAAATTGGGAATAAGTTGAGAATGAGTTGTTGTAGATAAGTTTATTTAATTTTTTTTATTTTTAATCTTTTAATAGTTAGCCAACGCATCATAATTGTCAACACATCAGTTGCCACGTAGGATTGAGATAGTTAATTGGTACATTTTTTAAAGTTTAGGTTAATATGAGGTTATTTTGAAAGTTCAGAGGATGGGGTATTTTGAGCCAAGTTGGGGCACCTTATTGAAAATGAATAAATTTGATTTGTGCATCGAATTTAGGATTAGTTATCATTTTGTTCAATAAAATTTTATCGCATTCTCAGGCTTGGTATAAGAGATCCTATACCAATTTTTTACAACATTTTCATGACATTCTTATACTTGACGTAAGAGTGATACAATGTATTTATAAATTTTATATAGTCTATTTCTTCTTTATATTCACAACAACACATAGTTTTCATGAAGTTCTTAATTTTTTACCATTTTCATGAAGTTCTTATACTTGGTGTAAGAGTGATACAATGTATTTATAAATTTTATATAGTCTATTTCTTCTTTATATTCACAACAACACATAAGTTTCCATAAAAAAAAAAAACCATCATGAAGCCATATGTCTGGTATAAGGCCTTTAATCAAGTCAAAAACTTCATCCAACATTTTGTGAGTGTAAACAAACAATATTGAAATCTCTACAATAATCATCTCATCCATATCCCCATAATACGACTTTACATGTTTTGTCACAAATTAATCAACATCCCAATCGAATATTAAAAAAATAATCAGCAATCACAATATGAAATTAAAAAAAAATTAAAAAAAAAAGACCTACCACGTATGTGGGTGCTCTAACTTGTTCCTTAAATACCTACCTCCCCCTGAACTTTTTCAGAGTAACTTTGTAGCTCCTTCAACTTTAAAAAAAAGTGCACTACTTTGCTCCCTGAATGCAACATGTTAGCTTCTAATTGGAGGGCAAAAAATATTTGAAAAGTCAAACCAACCAGAAGGTAACCTGTGAAGTTGATAAGGAAAAGTGATACACTTTTTGAAAGTTGGGGGAACTACGAGGTCACTTTGAAAGTTCAGGGGACAATAGATTATTTGGGGCAAATTCGAATATCTATTGATGCATTAAGCCATAAAAAATATGAAAAAAATAAAGAAATGGTGAAGGAACGAGTACTTGAAGAACAAATATCATATGTCCAATAAAGTAAAAGATCAAAAAATTAATTTTTCAACAATAACTGAACTAATTAACCAAGTCTAAGAAATACCCAACGAGAATAGTTCCGGCAAGAATGACTCTGTCAATACTGGTTAACGAAGTTGCTGGCGGAGCATGAGCTAGTGAAGGGATAGTTGGGACGGGAGTTGGTGAAGGAGTAGAGGTAGCCGAAGATGGTGATGGAGTTAGAGCGGGATCTTGTTTTCGTTGAAGATGAGAAAGTTCGAGTTTTGTGAAATGGAGTAAACGTGAAAAATGAATTTAATTTATTGCCTTTTTAATATGAGAAAGTGTAAAAAATGTAAGGTTTGTGAAACTTATTTATAAAATACCCTCCAACTGATTTTTTGCTTTGTATAACCATTTTTAAGTTTCAATTTTCTCTCTATACGTTCTATACATACATTGTTTTATCAAGTTTCAGTTGCTTTCCCTTTTTCGATTCTCTCTATTGTTCTGTAGATCGAAGTTTTTCCAAGTCTCTGCTCTCTTCAATTCTTAGATTTTCTAGATATTTCCAGTTTTATAGATTTCTCTCAAATTTTTCTTTCAATTTTGAATTTCATTTTAGTTTAGCTCTCTATTTTTGTACGTCTGGTATTGATTTTCCCTTTTTTGTCACTCTGTATCATGGATCAATTTCCTGTTTTGTTGCATTGCTTTGGAACTTGGACTAGACGATCTTAAATGTGTTCATTACAAAGTTGCTGGAGTTTCAATTTTGAATTCTTTTCGTTTTGATAATTTTAAAAAACTTCTGTTCGAAAGATTGAGGATAGATGATCGAGTTGAAGATCTAAAAATTGAATTTCACGGTTCTACTTCGGATCCTGCTATATAGATCAACAGTGATTTTTTTTTCTAGTTCTTCATTTCATGTAAAGCAAGGACTGTTAATTTGACTTATTATCCTTTATTTATCAGTAAATTTCTTATTGTTCCTGCTATTGTTAAAGGTGATCTATGCTTTTTTATCTATTTCTACATTTTGTTTGTTACTTTAATAATGTAATCTGGTCGAATCTGGTAGGTAACTGGTATTAGGTTGTAGTTTGTTAATTTTGGTAGAATCTGGTATCTAATTGGCATTATCTTTTATAATTTTTTACATCATATTATAATTTGGTAGGTAGCCAGTTTTTTAACTGGTATTAGTTTTTTGTAGTGTTATGCATCTAGTAAGAACGTGGTAGATAACTAGTATTTAACTGGTATTAGGTTTGTAGTTTTATTCATCTAGTTAGAATCTGGTAGGTAACTAGTATCTAACTGGTATTAAGTTTGTAGTTATCTGTAACTTGTTAGAATCTGGTAGTTAACTGGTGTTTAACTAGTATTATCTTGTAATTTTGTTGTAACTAGTATTTAAGTTCATCCATATTTTGTTATTCGCTCTAATTTTGCTCTAACTTGTATTAACTTCAATCTTATTTTGCTCTTTTTTTAGTGCCTGATGTAAAACCAGATCATAAGTTTGCAATGGTTGAAATTGATATAATTGACAATGGGACGTATGTTGATGTTTATCCTTCGAGTTCAAATTGTTTACCTGATTCGTGTGATGAGCATGAACTATACATTGAGAATATCACAAACATTGCAATGGGTGGAATGAACTGCTTGGTTGAGCAAGATTCCATTGAAGACGATGTTAAGGATGTAGAGATTTCTAAATCTATGATTGATATTGTGAAGGTTAAAGAAGTATTTAAGGGCAAATCGGTCTTGAAAGATGCAATGAGTTTTTATGCTATAAAGAATAACTTTCAATTCAAAGTTCAGAAATCATGCGAACAGTATTACCTCAACTGCATTGATCCAAACTACTCTTGGTTTTTTAGATCATCAAAGCACAAATGTAATGGAGCTTTTATTGTTAGGAGGTATTGTGGGGATCACTCTTGCAATGTTGACCTTAAAAATAGTGGCAAGAGGTAAGCGACAAGAACTATAATTGCCATATATATTAAGAATAAATATTTGAGTGAGAAGATTGTTTACAATCCTGCAGATATTGTTAGTGATGTTAGGGACAGATTGGGTACAGACATAAACTATCAGAAAGCATGGCATGCTAGGGAAGAAGCGCTTAAGTTGATTAAAGGCACTCCACATGAATCTTATCGCACTTTGCCTAGTATGATGTATATGATTACAAAAACTAACCATGGTTCTGTTCTTAACATCATGATGGATGGAGATAGGTTCAAGTACTTTTTCATGGCAATAAGTGCATGTATTCAAGGGTGGAAGCATTGTAGGCCCATTGTCGTTGTGGATGCGATATTTTTTAAGACATGTTACAATGGCACGCTCTTATGTGCTTGAGCATATGATGCGGCAGGTAATATATTTCTTTTTCTTTTTTTTTGCTTATGTTTTGTTGTTAGTTCTTTTTAAATCAGTTAAATTTGTTAAAATATGTCATACATGCAAGGTTCCAAAAGTTTTATGTATATTCATGTGGCCTTTTTCTCTTGTTTATTTGGATATTTCATATATACCAGTTTCCTACCAGATAGATACTAAATTTTATTTTTAAACTAGTTCATACCAGTCATCTACCATTTAGCTACTAGTTATCTTTTCTAATACCTTTTTAAGTTTTAATTTTCTATGAAAACTTTTTTGTAGAGATGATTTTCCTTCTTGCTTTTACCATTGTTGATGGAGAGAATGATGAGTCATGGGAATGGTTTTTTCATCAGTTTAGGTCTGCATTTGGCGAGAGACCTGATATGGTCATTGTTTCAGATCACCATCCAAGTATTTAAAATTGTTGCAATAAAGTATTACCTAGTGTAATGCATGGCATATGCACATATCACTTGTTACAAAACCTAAAAACTAAATACATAAGCAACACATCGGAGATGGCTAAGATATTTAAACGTGCATCCTATTCATACAAAGTTAGTAATTTTGAAAGGAATATGGCTCTTTTAGCTGATATAAATGAAGGGATTCTAACTTATTTAATCAAGGCTGGTGTGGTGAGATGGAGCCGAGCACACTCAACTCGTAATGGGTATAGTGCAATGACATCAAACAATGCGGAGTCACTAAATTCTATGACGAGTGTAGCAAAGATCCTCCCAATTTCTTCAATTGTTTCTTTCTTACAAAATATGGTGCAAAAGCTCTTTCAAACTAACAGAGATATTACGAAAAAAACAACAACGGATCTCAAGAAAGATGGTATCATAAATGGGTTCTGAAAATGTATGATTTAGCTGCAAAAATGGAGGTATGTTTGTCTTCTTATGTTTTTTTATATTGTCTTGTTTCATCGTTTTATATGATTTTTTTGGTGGTGATTGATTTGTTTTTTTCTTCTTTTTGTGTTTTTTAAGGTGCAACCATCTACTGATCATCTGGTTTTGGTCAAGAGGAATGGTTTTAATTATGTTGTTGACATGCAACAATGTACATGTATATGTAATAGGTTTCAGGTTGATGAGATCCCATGTGCTCATGCACTTGCTGTCATATGGAAGAACCGTTTTAGATTCGGTTGATTATTGTTCTACTTACTTCACGAAAGAAAAGATGCTTGTAAAGTATGTGAAAACTGTATATCATATGCCTTCAAGATATGATTGGGACATTCCTCAAGATATTTCAGATCAAGTAATTATTCCTCCAGTCTCCATTGCTAGGATTGGGAGGCCAAGGAAACAACGAATTAGGACTGCTTGGGAGACTAGGAGGTAGTTCAGTGTTCATTGTAGGTCTTATGGTGCTAGTGGCCATAACAGGAGAACATGTCTGGGGGTGAAGTGATGTTTTTTTTATTATTATGAACATATAATTTACGATTCTAGTTTAACCATTTTTGTGTTTTCGAACTCGAATCCTTTTGTAATTTTTTGTTTATTTTGGTTTTTTGGTGAAATCACTTGTAAGAAATCAATTTGTTGATTTTTTTTCATACTAGTTATGGTTGTTTGATTTTTTTCATACTAGTTACCTACTTCTTTCTTCATACGTTTTTTCATACCAGTTCCTATTCAGTTTCTTCATACTAGTTACATACCAGTTACATACTAGATTCTTCAAACTTTATTTTTAGCACAAATGATTATTTTTTCATACAAGTTATGTAGTTTCCTTATGTAGTTTCATCCCAACAATTTTTTCCCCAGTTTTCAACTTTATACCAGTTACATACCACTTTCTAAATTCGATTTGCAACTTCATACCAGTTAGTTACCAGTTACATACCACCTTTTTGAATTTGGTTTGCAACTTCATACTAGTTATATACTAGTTTCCTACAATTAGCTAGTTTTCATTAGTTTACAAGTTATGGTTGTTTGATTTCTTCATACTAATACCCACAAGTTACCTACTAGTTTCTTTATATGTTTTTTTCCTACCAGTTGCTATTCAATTTCTTCATACTACTTTCATACTAGTTACATACTAAATTCTTCAAACTTTATTTTTTTAGCACAAATGATTTTATTTTCCAATTCCTTTTTAATTGTCTTTCATTAAAAAATTCTAGCTAGCACGTTCCTACTAGTTACCTACCATTTACTTCATACAGTTTTTTCTATACCAGTTCCTTCTCCCTACCTATTACATACAAGTTTCTTCGTACACTTTTCAAATAGGCAATGTAATCTCATTTTTTACATGAATTAGAACCTGATTAATTTTCTTAATTTTGGACTAAAATAGTTCAAAATAACTTCATCATCTAAAAACTAAACAATTTGTTCGAGTAAAAATGACCAAAAATTAAAGATGAAACATATTTCCATCTTTTTTCTTCCTTTTGATCTTATTGGTTTGCTTTTTCAGTCACTTTAGATGTTGAGATCTCTCTTTCTGGCACCATAATTGTTTAAGGTGAGAGCTAACCTTAGTCTATCGAGATTGATGTTAAGATCCTTCAGTACTAGTTTTTCCACAATTACATATTCTATGAAGCTCAAAACATAGATCTCACAATCCCTGCAATTTGTTGTATTTGCAAATAAGTTTTTTTGGTGTTTGTAAAAGTTTTTTTCAAATGAATTGAGTTGTGTTTTAGGACATACCCAAGAAATTGTCATGGTAAGTCCTCGACCATTGTAATTTTGAATGGGTCGAGTGGATTCTTTCTCATGTAGGCTTCACATTCCTTGATGCCTTCCCTTCCATTCAGTATCCCAAATCTATCTAAGTAATAGGGTATTACTACAACGTGTTATTCAGCAGCTTGTGTTGTTTCGTTATTCGTCAACCTCCTACCCAAGGATTCATATATGTAGAGCTTTCGAGATGGTATCTCGAATCTCCAGAGTATCTAGTGGTTGGTTCCAGCCATTATGGGTATGAACACCTTATCGACTTTGCACCATTACTTTCCGTACTTTAATCCCTTTTCTTTCATCATTTTTGTAATGTGATCAGATTCACTAATTTTATTGCTCAATTTCTAATTGATGTGTAGCTTTTCCATCATTTTCTTGACTCTTGTTGCCATTAAATCAAAAGCAACATCCACAATTGTGAAGCTGTAGTTGATCCTTTGGCAGTGCATACCTTTTTTTCTCAAGTAATATGTTACCACATCAATGTGCTATGTTAAAAGTGAAACTTTTTCAATTAACATTTTGTTATAAAAATCTACATTCATTCAATTATCAAAAAATTCTATGTCTTCATACCATTTACCTACTAGTTTCCTACCACTTTTCTAACAATTATGTGTTTATAGCATATTCATACCACTTTCCTTTTGTAACAGTTCAGTAATATAATGATTACTTTTAAATGAAGATAAATTTACCTCGTCACTGATGTTAGCTCCTTCTTTGAACAACATTGCGTAGAATGATTTACTTATCACGGTTGTGATATTGAAATCTATTTCTAGAATTGCGTCTTTGTTAACCATAGCCTTTTCCCGATTCACAGTGTTGATACAAATGATTTGGTTAAGTTTTGATTTTTGGAATATAATTGTATTAGTTGACTGTATGTGTATGTATTTTTTACCTTAGGCCCCTCTTATATATGCCCTTGTTTATGAATTTCAAGAAATTCTCAATTGTATCTTCATCTTCTGTTTCTTCACCAATCGGAACATAATCATTGAGAGTATAGGTTCCTTCCGGTCTTGGGGCTTTTCTATTCCTTGGCAAGAAGAGTGGTCTTTCTTTTGCTGAATCATCTAATGATAATCAATCATATTTTGTTCTTCTTCTTAGGTTATTTTCTATCATCGCAATATAAATGATCATTTGAAACAGTGTATGTTCTTCCTAGTAGTTAGATATTAGTTTCCTTTATTTAATCTGATCATTGGTAGATTCATGCTAAACTTTTTAATAAAGTTTTGTTTTTCCTACTAGTTACCTACCAGATACCCATTTTTTTAATGAATTTTTTTCTTAGCTAATTTATACCATTTTTTAACAAACACATTTTGTTTTCCTACTAGTTTCCTAACAAAATCCTATGTTGGTAGTTTTACATAAGCCTCATGTTGAATATAATAAACTTTGTTCTATAACTTTTTTCAATTGTTTATTACCTTCTCTCTTGCATCATGCATTTCGTTGTCAGCCTCTCCCATTATTACGTCTTCTCTGACCTCCTCTTCTTCCTCTTGTTCAATTTCTTCCTCTTCAACCTCATCAGTGATCTTTTCAGTTCCCGATGTTTCATCATTTATCTCTTTTATTGCAATTGAGACAGTTTTGCTTTGTTCTTTGTTATCTTCCTCTCCACCACTTCTTTCATCTGTTTTGTCATCATTTTCTTCAATGGTGTCCTCTCTCTCCTCTGTCGCTTCTTCATTTTCTCCCCCTCCACCTCTCTCTCATTTGATGCGGCCTTACTTTGTTCTTCCTCTCCATCTCTTCTTTCACCGGCTTCGTCATCTTTTTCTTCTATAGGTTCAGAGGTTTCCTCTTTCTCCTCTATTGCTTCTTCATCTTCTTTTTATTGCTCAACTTCTTCCTGTTATGGTCAATTAATGAATCAATTCAGTTTTTTTTCTTTATTTTCATTATTTATCCTAATGCCAGTTAAATACCAGTTTCCTACCACTTTTTCCCTATTGTTGTCTATTCATACAAGTTACATACCATTTTCTCATGAGTTTATTCCAAATACTTTTTCATATACAAATAAACATATATGTATATGCTTTGGATTTTAACATAATTTTTTACCTCTTCTATCTTGTCAGTTGATGCATCTCCAAGTTAATCTCCATCATAATTTGGATTATCATTTGTTCAATTCAAACTCCCCTCTCCATCATGTTGTTCATTCATCAAGTTGTTGTCTCTCAAGATTAATTTAATCTCCCTAACTTGTTTTGTCAAGTTCTCAAGCTTCTTATCTACTTTCTTGATGAGCTCAGCATTGGTGGTCCTCTGATTTGCATTCCCACCACCAAAAATCTCCTCAAATTCTCAGGGTTCCACATAAGGGAACTAGTTATGTAGCTGTAGATTGTTTAACTCATCCTTCGTTTCCTCAATTTTCCTCAACTTGAGCTACATTAAATGAATGCATAAAATGTGTAAGAGTTTATTACTTCATTTCTGCAGCAACTAATCTTCATACCAGTTATATATACCATTGTTTATATTCATACCAGTTACATACCACTTTATGAATTCAGTTTTTCTCTTTATACCAGTTTCCCACAATTCAGCAGATCCATACTACTAGTTAAATATTAGATTCTTACAGTTAGTTTTAATAACTAAACCATACTTTTACTAGTTTCCTTATGTAGTTTAATCAAAACCATATTGTTTACAACCTGTTTTTTATATTTTTTAAATTCATACCATTTACATACCAGTTACCTACCAGTTTAATAATAGCTAACTCTGATGCATATTTTGTTAACACATTTTGTTTTCATACCAAATACCTACTAGTTTCATAAATTCAAAATATAGTGTGAATTTTGTAGTTTTCAGTTGTGTAGGACACTTACATTTATTACACTCTTATTTAATATGTTGACATTTAACCTTCCAAACTTGAAATCTTCATCTTTTAATTGCCAATGGAAGAACCTTGGCATGAAATGTTCTGTGTCAACCTCCAACCTCATGCACAAGAAGTCTTCGTAGTCCTCGCACACTGCATAAAACCATACTTGGTATACCAAGGGGCATCCCTGGATTATGTAATTCGATAGCCTATTGTTACTTCATCCATTTTTTTAGGTCTTCAAGTGTTTCATCAAAGGATAATTTCCCCCATGCTGCTTTTGTGTATGCGTCGTCATGGACACATTCGAAATATTTTTAGGGATTTGTGTATTCATGTCCCTCCCCATTATGTAATAGCATATAAAATAAACCAGCGCCAGCTTAAAGTAGTCATCATTGTTGTTTATTTCTGTCATTTGAAGTAGGTTGTGTAGTTCTGTTCCTCTGATGAATGCTAGTTTTGAAGGGAAATATTTGGTGAGGAACTATAGTGATTCATTTGTTTTTTCCATTCTGAAGTTGTCTTCAGCTTTTGTTTTGAGTCCAGAAATGAGGAAGAAGTGCTGTGCTGCAAATACTAAATGCTTGTTGTCAACAAGATGCAAATTCAATCCTTGTGAGGTTGCTTAACCTCTCTTAGTATTAGGTTATGCAATTTAGTCCTCTGCACTCTCATTTCTGGCATCTTGAAAAACTCACCAAATATTGTTTCTCTCAGTCTGTTCCATACATTTGGTGTCACATTTCTACTAATGAATTCAATTACTTTGTTGCTTGAAGGCATATGAACTCCTTTCCTCCAATTGCAGTTTTCTGGATAGATCAGTTCATAGTTGTTCAATGTTCTATGAACTTATGTCTCACCTTGTTCCATCTGCATCATTTGAAAATGGAAGTTTAACAAAACTACCCGATACATACTAGATATCTACTAGATTCAATGGATTAGTGTGTTTTATAATTTTTTCTTTGTGAAAACAGTTATATAGCATGCTTTTGGGATTCATGGATCAAACAATTTAAATATAGTTAAAATAACAATTATTTGTTTCTGATTATTTTTTTGTTTTACCTTTTTGGTTTTTTTTATGATATTGTCACCTTTTTCTCTGCTGCCTTTGCAGGTGCCTTGCCCTTTCTCTGGTTTTTTGGAACCATTTTCATCTTTTGAAAGTAGTTTGAAAATGATTAAGAGGATTTTTTCAGTAATGATTTTCTATTTTTTCTAGGCTTTTCGAATTTTCCTTACCTTTCTCTTCTGTGGTTGCATTTTTTTGTTGATTCTTTCTTTTTTGTTTCTTGAAGCTTCTTCTTTACAACGAGTCAAGTTTTCGAGTTGGATCTCTGGTTTTTTATGGAAATTTCTCGAATTCTATTTGCCTGATTCAAGTCGCCTTTTTTTATGCTCTTTGCTCTAGATTTTTTTTAGTTTGCTCAATGTTTACAAATGGAAGCTGAACGGTTTTCAATTCACCTTTTATTACTTTTGAAATTGAACCGTTTTTGTTCAATTTTGTAACTTCCCGCTTTCTAGTAGGGGTAGGGAGGCCTTTTTTTTAATTTAAGTCGTTTTTATGATGTAATCAAATCTATTTAAATCTTTTTTTCCATAAAATATTTTTAAATGTTTTTTCCATAAAATGTGTTTTGTTAACTAGTTTTATCACATTTCTAACATTTGGATATCACATTTATCATGAACATACCTGAAGTAGATGCCTGACTTCGATTCTTCTTCATATGTTTAGAAACCTGAACCTTGCAATCCTTCTTCCAATGGCCGGCCTTACCACATCAGAAGCACACATTTGCAGTTCCTTTATTTTTCTTCTTCTTACTGATTTTCTTCTTAGCACTCGGACCCTTTCCAATACAGGACCCACCCTTGGAAGTCTTGGTTTTCTCAACCAAAAGTAGAGCCTTGAGATCTTTTCGTATCTTGGGCTCTATTATTTTCAGCATGTTGACCAACTCAGGCAGCATGGCATCGATCTTGTTTATGTAATAACTAGTCACAAATTGTGGGTAAATATCAGTTAATGAAGCAAGAATCAGATCCACGCATAATTCGTGATCCATAAAAAAACCCAGTCATGTCAGCTTCTCTATATAACCCAATAGTTTAACAGCATGTTGCGGTGCTGAAGTGCCAGTCGGCATCTTCATTTCGAATAAGAGTCTTGATGTATTTTATCTCTTAGATCTGGCCTACTCTGAAAAGAGCTCACGAAGATGGAGAATTATGGTATCGAGATCCATGTTCTCATGTTGTTTTTGAAGCTTAGAATTCATTGTGGCTAGCATTATACATGCTACTGTTTCATGATCCTTTCTATGCTTATCCCATGCCTCATGTTCATTAACATTGGTCTCAGCATTAGGCTCATCATGGAGGGGATCATCTAAAACATAAGCTATCCTTTCATATCTGAGGACTATCCTCACCACCCTGAACCAATCAGTAAAGTTTGGACCATCTAATTTGTTGTCAAGAATTGAGCAAAAGTTCATGTTTGGATTCAATTTTCAACCTAGATATAAGATGTTTAGACATTAGCATATGTACACGAATTTAATATAAGGTCATTAATTAAACACATAATTTCCTACTATTTTATCGACATTTAAATAGCCCTTTCTATTCAAATTTGGGAAATCTGGTAGAACCAATTTTCCTTAGTAGGTAGCATCCATAGTTACTCATCATAACCCCCACTATCGCAAGCTAAGCCATGACAATATAACCATGGTTGGAACCCATCCATTTGCATCTCTTGCAATTGCTAATCTATTTGAGTTCTCTTTCCTGAGACGTGCATACCCAATTGTACTACTCCTCAAATGTGTCTTGAATTCAACATTAGCTCTAATAATATGTACAACTAACCGTCTTCGGTTAAGGTACTAACCCCATCTAGTCTCATGACCAAGAACATGTTAAGGGAAGGCATGTTGTACATGTGCTTACATCCGTTAATAAAGCTCGTATCATGACTTATGATGGGAAGACATTTTTCTACCGTAATATTGTTGTAGGGATTTTATTGGTGCCACTAGTCTCACCCTAGTCTAGGTCTTATACGATGGATATGATTATGAAACAATAATTCTGGGCTATTAGGAATTATTAAGTCTAAAGGAACATGCTTTGATTGGTATTTCATAATCATTCAATTATGCCAAGACTCCACATAGCACGTAAAACAAACAAGATTCATGTTTAAGATTTTGCACCTATGTCTACATGTTTTAATATTAACAACTTAAACCACGTTTGTAAAACCATATGCGGAATAAATTCTCATACTAGAAATCGACTAAGTCATAAACATCCCTTGGGTATACTTGAATCTAATACCGATAATAATTTCCAAGTAGGAGAAGCTCCCTTGAAGTGAATGAGCAGCCTTATCCATTCCTTGCCAAAATTACATTGGCATTTTGATTCGGTATACCACGGATAATTATGATTTAAAGATTTCGTTCTTTAATTAAGTGAAGTATGCGATGACCCTTAATTAAAGCATTTACCTGTGTGGTAAAACATTGCTAATTTTATATGAGAATCACCTAAACTAAGTTTGAGCAAAACCTTAATCAAGTTATCACATCATTTTCTATAACAAGAATTGAAACCTAAGTCATGCATAGCATACATTTCAATTCATAGAAAATCACATTTTAACACATTACAATCAATCATACATAGTATAAAGGCTCTGATACCACTATTGGTTAATCAAGACAGTAATTGAACATGCATAGATAGTAAGGCGGAATTTCAAAAAATTAAAATTAACTTAAGGATCTCCCAAGCATGTTGTGATTGTTATAATCTAGGTTAAAATGTTCCATAGATGCTTTTAGGTTTATAAAACATATAAGAGAAACCTAGCATCTAAAAGGTTAAAGCATTACCAGTTGATGTGTACTTGATCTCTCTTTGGTTACGGTATTCCCTTTTGAGCAAATCTGATATCACTAGCTTCAAAACAATGAGAGCCTCTATGACTTAATCCTCAAGGATCTTCATCGACCAACACCTCGAAGAGGTAGAACCCTATTGATTAATAGTAGTTGCTAGACTACTTGTAAATCAACCAGAAAATTCGAAACAGAAGGCTAACTTAAATTTAGAGCTTTCTAAAAGAACTCTTCAAATTGTTTGGAGAAACTCCTGAAGGATCTTGCACAACAAAAGAAGAGAAAGAAATCAGAGAGAAAATAAGATTAAAGCTTTTTGGTCTGTGTGTGTGTGTGTGAATAATGAGGCTTTGAAAGCCTATATATAGGGGAAAATGGGGGGAGTGTTAGACTCCCCCTCTAACTCTACATGGGATGGGATAAACCCATCCCATGTATAGGAGGTCAACCCCATGACCTGTGGGTTGACCCGCGCGCTACTTGAGGGAAGCCCTAGCGGGTTTCCCTCATATGCTGCAAGCTTGGGCTTGCGCGCGAGCTTGCCCCTCGTGCTCGCGGGACAGCCACGCGGGCCCCACCTCAAACAACCCATTTTCTTTTTGGGGTCGACTTGCAACGGGAAGATAACCTTGCTCGCTTTTACTATTTTTCCCCCATCTTTTCATATTCCTTTGAATTGTTAATTCAGTTAAAACAATTAATAATTCTTCTCACTGAATTCACAATTTGTACTTTCTGTATAGACATAGTCCATGGGTTCTTTACATGGTCTGATAAAGGCTCAAAGTGTGTGACCTCATAGGATCCCAAAGTATAGAGCCGCTACAGGTTAACCTGAACTTAGCTTCCCGCCTAGGAACCTTTAGCCTTAGTGTTCTAGACCGTTATGGAACCCGATAGCTCTAGACGATCAAATGGGCTTTCTAGCAAAGGCGTATGATCCCCGATACTTGGAACGTCATGTGCTTGTAACTTGATCCGGTTCTACAGTAGTAACCAATACAATACACTCCTTCCATCAGGTTAAGTACCATCTAGTTTATTAAGCTCGGATTAAGTGTCAGCTCATGTAATAGCCATAGCTATCCTGGAATTAGACTTGTTCACGAAGAACACCACTTAGCTGTTTTGTATCTTGACTGACTGAAAACCCCATTCCATCAATCGTATACTCTAATCAGAGGTTTATGAGTGTGTTACTTCAATAAGGAGCCCTAAGGTACATCTCCATTATATTAATATATTAAGCGATGGATCCCATCTTGACTACACAGCTTACCAACATGTGATCATCGATATACTAGTAATCACCTATATCATCCTGATCGCCAGGGTATGAATAAGTATGACCCATAGTATAGCAACTCTGACATAAGGTAACCGGTATCTCAGGTCTGAGGATACTCGTACTGCTACTGCAATAAGACATGACACCAGCACATGGATATAGTTGTTTCCGAGTGTTTATCTTACGGCGGTCTCCAATGTATTACCCAAATACATTCATGTGTTAACTCAAGGAACAACCTTCAGCTCATGAGATAGGCTGCTTGGAACTGATCTAAGGAGTAAGCCTACACATGCTAGTTTATCCACTCCATTGATGTCTAGTCTCAATCAATGGAACTATGATTAGGGATATTTATACTATTCATAGTCACACGTATGTGCAGTTCTCACTCCACATAGCTCCCAATATGTCCTTGCACTTTTATGCTATGAATTAGTCACAGACTTTATTTTCATCAATGCACATATACATATCCAAATATATGTATATACTAGTGAGATACTAATAAAAAGGAAGCACTGATAAATAACAAAATGCCTTTAATTATTGTTAATAATTCAAAACTATTTGTAAATTATAGCTAATAAAGACATATCGCCCTAATTGGCTTTGGGGCATACATCGTGTCTAACACTTTTCACTGGTAAACTTGTTTTTTCTACATTCATATCAGTTGGATACCAGTTTCTCCATTATTTATAAGTTAAGTTATGTTTTCACTGTTAATCTTGTTTTTACCACTTTCTTACCGGTGAAATATCAGCTTTTCCATTCTTTATGAGTTAAGGTGGTTTTTTCACTTTTAAACTTGCTTTTACGACTTTCATTCCAGTTAGATACCAGTTTCTCCATTATTTATAAGTTAAGTTATATTTTTCACAGCAAACTTATTTTTACCACTTTCCTGCCAGCTAGATACTAGTTTCTTCATGATGAGTTTTTTGACAAATAAACCAATATATTATAAGATTGAATACTACAAATGAAAGATTTGTGTTAAAATCAAATGAAAATCGATTAAAATCGTGCATTCTACATGTCAAATACCAAACAATTCATTCATATTCCTGTAAATATCATCATCACTTTCTTCATTTGACTATGCTCTTCTCTATCCATGTTCATAAAGGCTCAAGGCATATCTTTTCCTTTGTAGACTAATATCAATCTTCTTTGGCATTTTCTTTACTTCTATCTCATATTTCGTTGTATGTCACAATGTACACACCAGAATCATTGCAATTTTAGTTAAAAAGATCATGAAATTTTAGTATTTTCATTTGGATACAAAGATATGCAGATAGAATAAAAAGGGAGTAATGGTTAGTGTACCATAGCATTTGTTATGGCAAGCCTTACACCATATCAATGTCAAAACCATCAACTTTGGGTAGTTACGATTTCGAGGGAACATGTTGCAAGAAACTAAATTTGTTTACATAATATGCATGCATTCGAGCATATCATTTAGCTACTTTCATGGTTTCATTGAAGTTTGATCTATAGCCCATTGAATCGTATATGTACAACTTTCTTATCATCACATCAAATCTGACAAGGACCCTGTGTTGATTTCCTGCTATCATTGGCATGTACACATTGTCGACTCCGTCCCATGGCTCAATACATTATGCTCCAATCCCCATAAACCGTGATGTTATTGTATCGCTCATGTTTATAACTTCGCCCACTTTCATTTCTATTAACTCTTTGTTGTCAATTGTTTTCTCACTTAGCAACGCATGTCTATCGAATGCTAGGTCAGTTGTTGTGAATGGATACTTAATCCTCTTGCAATATTTACCCTTTTTTCTCAGGTAATACATTAAAAGCTTGATGTGCTGCCACATTTTTTTTTTACTATATCAGATGTGTTTTTTCCTATCAAAATATGTAATGTCAATTTTCAATGACATTTCATGTATTAAATACTAGTTTTCTTTTTAGGGTTAGTTTCCTATGTTGATATAACATAGGAGATTTATCACAATTATAACACATTTTTAAATAGATATACTACCAGTTACCTACCAGTTATATACCAGTTTCCTACCAGTTAGATATCAGTTTCTTTTTTATTTTTTTTCTTCATACTAGTTTAATACCAGTTTTCTTTTTATTTTTTTATAGCAAGGTTGATTAACAGCATCTTCATATCACAATTAACACAATTTTTTAAAAAAAGAAATTTATATGTTTTTTTCCAACTTACATCGCTCCAGAGGTATGATCTTGAGAATAACATGTCAGCCCATAATGGTTTCCTCCTAACATTGGCAACCTTGTAAATGAATAGGGGCATGATATTATTCTCACCTTCGTACAACTTGTTTTCTCTAATGAATGTGTTTTTCATTTAAAATATTTCAGTTTCATTTCTCTTATTCAAATATGTGTGTGTGTGTGAGATAAAAAATATATAATCTATATCTATGACGAGGTTAACTTACTTGGTTATAGACTCAAGCATGCCTTCTCTCGGGTAAATTTATATGTGCTCCATTGTTTCATCTCATTTTAATTCCTCCCCAAGTAGTGCAATGTCATCAAGAACATACTTATTACCAAAAATCTACTTTGGATGATTTAGTTTGAAAATTTTCTTCTCTGTTAGGTCTGGTTTTTGTGGGGCTGTATATTGTCTTTTTGCAGGATGCTGTGGTTCATCATCTTCACCTCTTTTTCTCTTTTCTCTTCCCCTGCCCCTGCCCCTTCGTCGAGCTAGTTGCACCTTTGTTGGAGGAGTTTGCATGGTCCTTCCAGAGGATTGCACTATCTTTTCATCCTCCACTATGTTTGCAAATCTTACTTTCTTCACTACCTTTTCATACAACAAAGTTAAAATGAACAAATATAAGTATGCATTTTTAGTCCTTTTTGAATTTTATTTTTTATACCCACTTTTTTTATCATTTTCATCACCGTTGCTTTTCTATCTTCGTAATCAGCCTCTATTTCATTAAGTATTGCATTATCTATGGAGTCCAGAGAAAAGGGAGAATCATCTTGATAAAATAGAACAAGGAATATAGATTAGATTGATAAATCTTAGTTTTTTGTACCTCAATTTGCATCTTCCTACTAGTTACATACCAATTTCATGTTTATTTATTATCCATGTCATGTTTTCTTTTGATCTAATTCATTTTTTAATTCAATTTGTCTATTCCTACTAGTTACATACTAGTTGCCTACCAGTTTCCTATTCTACATTTTTTCTTTTTTGTGTGTTTTGAAGTTATACCTTCTTCGTGGAGAGGATTTGTATTGCATTAGCCACTTCTAATTCTTTTTCATCTAACTTGTCGGTGGTCATTGCAACAAAGTTTTCCTTTTCCACCCCTTGGCTGCTCTGTTGCGATTCATTTGTACTTGGGGATAGTAGGTGGAAAGTAGGTCTGTTTTTCATTTTTCCATACATCACCCTTATTTCAATTGTTTCTTTCTCCTACTCTGCGGCATCCTTGATTGATGATAGTGATTCCTCCGCTATCTTTTTTATGTAATCCCAGTAATTCAGGCTGTATAAAGGATGAACAACAGCCATATATGCTACTTTTGTGTGAGGGATTCTTATTTTTACTATTGCTTCGATCAAAAGTGCAAGTCCTTGTTGTATCTTTTGAGTAGTTGTTTCTTTATTTTCAGGGTCAAGGATTTCAACAGCACCTTTCCCTACTTCCACAATCCCCATTTCCCTATCCTCTTCTAATTTGTTTTCTTTATCTTCTACTACTTCATTTTCCAATGCAATTGAGAAGACTTGTTCCTTTTCAACAACCTTTTCAGCCTACAAAATGATATTTGTTTAATATTTTCAACCTTTTATTGTAGATACATACTAGATGGATACCAGATAAGTGATTATTTATGTAAACTCAACAAGATTCAAGTTTTTTCTTACCATATTAGTCGCGACCCCTCCTTCGTTGGCTAATTGTTGTTTTTCTAGTTTTTTATCATTTGCATCTTTCTCCAAATCTTCT
Organism: Euphorbia schlechtendalii; assembly: GCA_949673415.1. NCBI lineage: Eukaryota > Viridiplantae > Streptophyta > Magnoliopsida > Malpighiales > Euphorbiaceae > Euphorbia > Euphorbia schlechtendalii. The sequence goes on from CATIWQ010044230.1 coordinate 23,265, forward strand.
TGGCTCTTTGTGTTTCAGTCTGATTATTGGCAATTTTTCTCCTTCACTATTAGCAGCCTAGGAAAAGGGCAATACCTGTTAATACTAGCTTTGTTTTTATTTTTATTTTTTTAGTTAGATCCTTAAACATAAAATGTAATATTTTTTTCCACCAACAGTCTATTTTGTATTATCATTTTAGTTTGTAGCTTCTTACTATTTTACTTCCAGTTTTTAATACCATATTTCCATGTTTTTTAGTTGCATGCTTTTTAATATACTAGATACCTACCAGATGGATACCAGATAAAATGTGATTATATATATTTTTTCTTGTTTTTTCTTACCATATTAGGTATGATCACTCATTCATTGGTGGTTGTTCTTTCTCTTGACTCTTAGTGTCTAATGGAATCATCTCTACTTCCTCTTGTTCACTACCAATAGCCTGGGAAAATGACAAAACCTGTTAAATGTTACTTGTTTTGTTTTCTAGTAAAATCATGAAACATACATATAATAATTTTCCACCAATAATTTTTCTTTTTATGTATTCTTTTGTTATTTTATAGTTTCTTACTAGTTTCCTACAAGATTTACTTACCATATTCCATGTTTTTTAGTTGCATGCTTTTCAAATACTAGATACCTACTAGATGGATACTAGATAAATATGTGATTCATGTAAATTCAGTGGTGATCTTGTTTTTTTCTTACCAGAATAGGTATGATCACTCCTTCTTTTGCTATTTGTCCTTTTTCTGATATTTGATCAGTTGGCTACTTTTTTTATTGGCTCTAGAATGTGATTATTGGAATTTGTTCTTCATTGGCTGTTTGCTGCTGTCCTGGAATTGGATCCTGGAATTTATCCTAATTCCCACTATCCAATTCAATTACCGCCATGTATTCCTCTTCATTGTACACAGCCTAAAAAATGCACAATTTTTTGTTAATAATACCTTGTGTATGTAAAAATTTGTCTATCAAATGTTTTTTTAGGTTAGTATGTTGTTTCCCTACCAGATTCCATTTTTCATACCAGATTCCTTTTCTGATACAAAGTTCCATACCAGTTTCATACTAGATCATTTTCTTACCTCTTTTTCAATCGGTTTAGCTTTGTGACTTTATAATCCTTCTTCTTCTTCTAACACCTCCGTGTTTATCTCCTCTATCTTTTTGTTCTCTCTGCCCTGCATTTTTTTCGATGAGTTATAATTCATTATCAAGAAACATCTATTAGCTCCCTAACAGGTTAATACCAAATAATTTTTTTTATTATTTTTTCTTTTGTACCTGATTTTCTTCCTCTGTTACTTTGAGTAATTCTATTATATCATCCTCGTCTTGATCTTCATTCATCCCTTTTGGAAGTGCTTTTTTGAATGTTGCTTCTTGAGTTTTTAATTATGTTTTTTTGATCTGTTAGTTATTGTTATATCCATAATAGGGAAATTCTATTTTGTACAATGGATACTTACATTTCCATCCAGCAAGCTCTCATTAGTATCTGGGACCATTTCCTCACTTTCATTATCATTGCTCTCTCCCTCATGTTTGGCCGTTTGTAATATTTATTTAGATTTAATGTTGTATATAAACAATTTTACCATCAATCTAAGCATTCCATTTTATCTTTTTTTTAACTTACATCTATATCCATGGGGTGAATAACATCCTTTGCGTTGTTTCCTTCAGCTTTGTCAATTGTGGCGTTTGAATCACTTCAACCACCATCAAATTCCTTCCCTTCATCACTTAGCTCATTCTCGAAGCATGTTTCACTCTTCAATGACATCTCATATCTCCTTTTCTTCTTGTTGAGGATGTTATCCTGGAGGATTTTCCTTATTTCAGCAATTTCAAGCATTAGGTTACTCTGGTTCTTCTCAGGTTGGTCAATCTTCTCCCCCATCTCCTTCACCGTGTTCTCCAACTTCTCCACTTTTTTTGTTGTGTCAATATCTTGTGAGCACATGTCTCCCAACTTCAATGGTTTAGGGAATGGGTTGAATTCACCCAATTTCACATTATTCAACTCCTCTTCTGTTGGCATGATTTTTCTTATTTTTATCTGCATGTCAATTTGTTAGATATTAGAAGCATTTTTTAGGATAGACAATGAATCATAGTATTAATCAAATAAAACATCTTTTTTGTCAACAGAAACTGGTCCCTACCAGTTTCATTAAAGATTCTTAAATTTTTTTTATTTTTTTTCCTCTTTAATACATGCTACTTATAAGTTTCATACAGGATATAACTAGATAATTTTTTTTAAATGGAGTACTTACCAAATGTTGGGTGAAATTGAACAAACTATTTTCCATGCTAGCAGTCTTCAAGGCTGTGTTTTTAGGCCTCCACAGGAAGAACCTCTCCTTGAATTCCTCTCCTTTCTTCAGATTTATTCTCTCATAAACCACACCTTCACAAGGTTTATATACCTCATAGAACCAGACCTGGAAAACCATTGGGAAGCCAGTTATCATGTATGACTATTTAGCGCCTTCTTTCCTCATTGGTAATTTCAGTCCATTTATTGTTACCTGGTAAGATAGGCTCCCCTAAGCTGCTTTTGTGTAGTTTCTTGAGTATACTGAATCAAAGTATTTCAGCAGGATTTTGCTGCTTGGTTTATTCCCCATCAGGTAGCAGTTTATGAAGTACACTATCGCGAGGATGAAGTAGTCATCGTCATTTTCAACCTCAACCTTAGTTCTCAGGCCCTGATCTATTAGATTTGGTTGCCTCAGAACATTCTTCATCATTGTTTTTGTGATGGTTACTTTTTTTTTGGGGAAATACTTGTTGTGGAAGTCAATTGATTCATCCGTGTTTATCATCTTGTATTTATCCTCCGCCACTATCAGAGATTAGTATAAAACGTTCCATCCCAAAGTATACAGGCTAACCTCCAAGCTCCATGTACATGCAGTCCTTGTTTTTCTGATCTGTCTCGCGGATCAGCAAATTGTGCAGCAGGTTCTCATGTGCCTTCATCATGTTTTGTTTGAAGAATTTCCCAAAGATAGAATCTTGCATCCCATCAACGACATTATTTGGAGCATTGTCTACGATGTACTCGATGATCGATTGGTTTGAGATGACTTTAGCTCCGGTAGTATATTTTAACCATTGAATTAGAAGTGGAATGAAGATAATGTGCTTTACTCTTTCATTTGTAGCTGGATTTCGCCTTCGCACATTTATGGATTTTTTATTTTTCATTGTTAGACATCATATTTATGAACAAGATATAAAGTTCATACCACTACATACTGTGTTTATGTTTCCTAACTTTTTTCATTTTCATACCAGTTACATACCACTTTCTGATTTCGGTTTGCAACTTCATACCAATTACACACCACTTTCTGAATTCGGTTTGCAACTTCATACCAGTTATATACTAGTTTTCCTACAATTTTAGCACGTCTTTCCTACCAGTTACCTATAATTAGTTTGTTTTTAATAACTAACTTGTATTTCTGCTATATTTGTTTTACTTGTTTCCTTATTTAGTTTCATCCAAAACATTTTTTCTAAGTATTCAACTTTATACCAGTTACATACCATTTTCTCAATTCGATTTGCAACTTCATACCAGTTACATACCTCTTTTTTGAATTTGATTTGTAACTTCATACCAGTTATATACCAATTTCCTACAATTAGGTAGTACTAGTTTCTGTTTTACTTGTTTCCTTGTGTAGTTTCATTGAAACAATTTTTTTTCTGAGTTTTCAACTATATACCATTTAGATACCAGTTGCATACCACTTTTTTGGATCAGGTTTTCAACTTCATACCAGTTATATACCAATTTCCTACAATTTAGTAGATCTTTCCTTTCAGTTAAATATCAGTTTCCCTATGATCAATTTTCATAACTAAATCACATTTTTTCTAGTTTGTTTTACCAATTTCTTATGTAGTTTCATCAGAACCATATTTTATACACTTTTTTAAGTTTCAACCCTATACCAGTTAGATAGTAGTTAGGTATCAGTTACATACCACTTTCTGGATTCAATTTCCAAATTCATAATAGTTAAATACCAGTTTCCTACTATTAGTTTTTAATGACTAATTCATATTTTTTCTAGTTATTAGCTTGTTTTACTTTTTTTCCTTATGTTGTTTTATCTAGACAATTTTTTCTACACTTTTTTCTGAGTTTTCAAGTTCATACTAATTAGATACCAATTAAATACCACTCTCTTGATTCGGTTTCAAACTTCATACTAGTTATATACTAGTTTCAAAACTGATCTATCCTACTAGTTAAATACTAGTTTCCTTTCTATCGTTTTATCAAACAATGACCTCGCATTTATGGATTCGTGTATTTACCTCTTGTAGATTCTGACTTTCTCCCCTTGTTTGGAGTTGAGCTTTTTTTTTCGAGTCTGTTTTATCTTGTTTGACTTGTTCTGCTTTCTTACATGCCATTGTTCCTGTATTTCGCGAAAAAATTCAATGTTAACAGAAATTATTCGATCATTGAATTAGATTTTAGTTTTTGAAAACTGAAAATACTTACCATAATCATAGAGATGAGTTTTGTGAAGAAGGTGCAAATGAAAGAGTTGGAAAATCAAAATTTCGGAAGCTTATGGTTCTGTGAGTTGAATGGCTGTAGAAAATTTGTTCGAATAGCTAGGTTTTGCAATCAAGAGAAATTGAGGATGAGAGTGGGATCGTGAGAATGAGTGTGGGATCGTGAGAATGAGTGTGAGATCGTGAGATCGTGAGGACGAGAGTGGGAGTGGGAGTGAGAACGAGGGAGAACAACGGTTATGATGTGTATGGAGATTATAGCAAGTGAAAGGTTTGGGTGGAATGTAAGAATTAAAAGTACGATTAATTGGGACAAAATAGTTAAGGCCCAAAACTTGGGCTGAAATTATTTCTAAATTTCAGCCCATTTATAAAATTTTCCCTTTTAATATTCAATTTCAATGTTGGTGGGACCTAACTAGAAGCCTTAAGAGCAAGTCTAACCATTTTCCCCGTTTTCAATTTCACTAATCCCATTTTTCAGGATTTACAGTGTTTGTTCTCCAACCATATTCTTCATTTTTCATTCCGCAAATAAAATTTATTTTAAAATAATAATATTATATTATTAAACTAACAAAGGAATACCAAAACAAAAATTAAAAATAATTAAAAATTAAAATTATTTTATCCCAAAATAAATAAAGGGAAATTTTATAAATGGGCCAAAATTTGGGAATAATTTCAGCCCAAGTTTAGGGTCTTAACTATTTTATCCCAATTAAGATTCTTACTTTCAATTCATACGTTCTACCCAAACCTTTCACCTGCTATACGTTCTATACACAGCAAAACCGTTTTTCTCCTTCATTCTCACTGCCACAAATCTCACGATCCCACTCTCAAATCTCACGATCCCACTCTCACTCTCAAAATTTCCCTGCCTATAAAACCTAGCTTTCCGAACAAAATTTCTACAGCCATCCAACTCACGAAACAATAAACTTCAAGTGATTTCAATTCTCAAGTCTTTCATCTTCACCTCTTGCGCATACACATAATAGTGATTTTATAAGTATTTTCAGTCTTCGAAACCTAAAATTTAGGTCATTATCTAATAATATCTGTTAACATTGAATTTTCCAGCGAAAAAAACAGGAATAAATGGTACGCAAGAAAGGTGAACAAGTCAAACAAGAGACAACACAATCGAAATAGATCAAAAAAGATAAAGCTCAAGTCCAAAAAAAGGAAGAAAGTCAAAAACTACAAGAGGTAAATACATAGATCCATAAAATGTAAGGTCATTGTTTGGTAAAACTATAGAAAAGGAAACTAGTATTTAACTAGTAGGATAGATCTGTTATGAATTAGTCATTAATAACTAATATTTAACTGTTATGAATTTGGAAACCAAATTCAGAAAGTGGTATCTAACTAGTATTAAATATGATTTGGATGAAACTACATAAGAAACTGGTAAAAAACAAACTAGAAAATGCATGATTTCAATTATGAAACTAATTGTGAAGAAACTGATTGTAGATCTAAGTGGAAGGAAAGATCTGCAAAATTGTAGGAAACTGGTATATAACGGGTATGAAGATGCAAACCTGATTCAAAAAGTTGTGTGTAAGAAGTATCTAACTGGTATGAAGATGGAAATTGAGTTTAGAAAGCGATATCTAACTAGTAACTAACTGGTATTAAATATGGTTCGGATGAAACTACATAAGAAACTGATAAAAGATAAACTAGAAAAATACATAATTCCAATGATGAAAAATTAGGTATGGAAGGAAATTGATTGTGCGGAAATTGATTGTAGATATAAGTGGAAGGAAATATCTACTAAATTGTAGGAAACTGGAGGTAAATACACATATCCATAAAATGTGAGGTCATTGTTTGATAAAACTATAGAAAAGGAAACTAGTATTTAACTAGTAGGATAGATCTGTTATGAATTAGTCATTAATAACTAACAGTAGGAAACTAATATTTAACTGTTATGAATTTGGAAACCAAATTTAGAAAGTGGTATCTAACTGGTATTAAATATGGTTCGGATGAAACTACATAAGAAACTAGTAAAAACAAACTAGAAAAATACATAATTCCAATGATGAAAAAATAGGTATGGAAGGAAATTAATTGTAGGGAAATTGATTGTAGATTTAAGTGGAAGGAAAGATCTGCTAAATTGTAGGAAACTAGTATACAATTGGTATGAAGTTGAAAACAGGGATCAAGAAAAGTGGTATGTAAATGGTATAAAGTTGAAAACTCAGAAAAAAGGTGTTTGAATGAAACTACATAAGGAAACAAAAAACAAAAACTAAAAAAAATAGGAGAAAGAATATAGGTTAGTTATTGAGAAAAACAAA
>CATIWQ010044290.1:0-12553 GCA_949673415.1 Euphorbia schlechtendalii
AGAACTTTACTCAATTAAGTTGCAAAGATCATTGTATGGATTAAAACAATCTAGTCGCATGTGGTATAATCGACTAAGTGAATATTTATTGAAAGATGGTTATAAAAATGATCCAATTTGTCCTTGTGTTTTTATAAAAAGATCGGGGTCTAATTTTATTATCATCTCAATATATGTTGACGACTTAAATATCATTGGAACTCCAGAAGAGATTCCAAAAGCAGTTGATTCTTTAAAGAAAGAATTTGAGATGAAAGATCCGGGAAAGATAAAATAGTGTCTTGGTTTACAAATTAAGCACCTAGTAAAGGGGCTTTTGTTGCATCAATCAAATTTTACACAAAAGATCCTAAAACGTTTAAATATGGACAAAGCACATCTTTTAAGCAACCCAATGGTTGTATGATCACTTGATGTGAAAAAGGATATTTTTCATCCTAGAGAAAATAATGAAAAAGTTCTTGGTCCTGAAGTACCATATCTTAGCACAATAGGTGCCTTAATGTATCTTGCTAATAATACAAGGCCAGATATTGCATTTTCTGTGAATTTGTTATCAAGATATAGTGTCACACCTACACGAAGACATTGGAATTGAATTAAACATATAATGCGCTATCTTCGTGGAACTATTAATTTGGGTTTATTTTACTCATATGAACCCAAGCCAGAATTAATCGGATATGCAGATGCTGGTTATTTATCTGATCCACACAAAGCGCGATCTCAAACAGACTACTTATTCACATATGGAGGAACAGCTATATCTTGGCGATCTACAAAGCAGACTATTACGGCTACATTCTTAAATCATTTAGAATTAATAGCAATTCATGAAGCTAGTCGTGAATGTGTATGGCCGAGATCATTAATCAAGCATATTCAAGAAGCATGTGGAAAAGTAACGACTAAAGAAGATCCGATAACAATAAATGAAGACACTACTGCTTGTATTGCTCAATTGAATGAAGGATACATTAAAGGAGATAGAACAAAGCATATTTCACCAAAATTTTTCTTCACTCATGATCTTGAAAAGAATGGTGAAATCAGTATTCAACAAATTCGCTCTTGCAACAATTTAGCAGATTTATTTACCAAGGCTTTACCTTCCTCAACTTTTAAGAAACTGGTTTATAGCATCGGAATGCATCGTCTTAAGGATCTTCAGTCAACTTGCAAACACGGGGAGTAAACACTATACTCTTTTTCCCTTAACTAAGTTTTTTTCCCAATAGGTTTTCCTTGATAAGGTTTTTAATGAGGCAGTGTCCCATTCGCAAAATTTACGCATCAAAGGGGGAATGTTGAAAAGTTGATGCGTCGGTAGCTGACAAACACTGTGCGATTACTATGCAACATTATGATGCAAGGCATACATCATTAATATTTGATGTATTATGTTTCCTTATTATTTAAGGTTTGTGCCATTGAGTTTTCCTATAAATAGGATTCAATTTTTCTTATTCAATACACCTCAGATATAAGAAATAAAATCTCGTTCATATTCTCTCTGTCCTTCTCTTCTTATAGCTATAATATTCTTGCAGTTATATTTTATTTCCAACAGTTTTGAAAATTACTTACTAGTAATGGATTATAATTACCATATTTCAAGAAAAAAAAAGAGAAAATCATCACTTTTAGTTTCAATTGTTTGACAAAAAAAATTGATAAGAGCTTTAATTATATATTATAAACTAGCTATATTAGCTTACAACTTAATGTTAGCTTTTTTAAATTTCTTTTGCTCGTAATTGAATATTAGCTTAAGTTCGTATAAGCTTTGACCGATTTGTTAGTCATTGATTTGTCAACCATTAGAGAAACAATTTAAGTTATAACTCATTACTTAAAATATTTAGAAATATCAAAATTTATATAAATAAGAAAACTTTTATTTAATCAACGAAATATTATGATGGTATTCCATACACTATAGTCATTTGTAACCATCACATGATACGTGGATAGTTATTATATTAAGGGCAAAAGCAAGAAGGGCGTTGGATTTATATGAAAATATGTTGTGAAAGGAAAAAAATGAACAAAAGAAATAAGGGTAATTTGGTCAAACAAAAAATTATTTAGATTGAAAAGTTATAAAAGTTAACATAAGGAGGTTATAGTTGGATAGAATCAAAACATAGGGAGGTATGAGTTCTATTAAAAAAACCTAGGGATTTAGTAGTGTAATATGACAAACATTAGTAAGCTTATAATTATATACCCTTTTTTAAAGTTACAATCACTTTTAAATGAATATTTGTACCTCTAAAAAATTTTGAAAATTCATTATTAAGGTGTAATATATTTTTATTAACTAAGCTGCGAAATTTCAAATCAAAATGGACAAGATTATCCTTTGCAATGACGTAATTAAAAATTGATATTCCTCTTTTTGCTAACTTTTGAAACCACAAGCATCATTTTGAAAAACAAATTCCGCAAGAACCTTTTTGCAAACCAGTCAAACCACAATGCAAGTTTTTTAAGTTTTCCCTACTAGTTTAAGTATAATAACTAATTGGATTTAGTCAAAATGCATGACCATGAAGTTAGTTGGGTGACCAGGGTTTGAATCATGACACATAAAATTGCTTCTAAAAAATAATTTAAACAAAGTATAAATAACTTACAACTATATTTAAATTAACTTTTTGAATTTTCTCTCTCGCTCGTGGCTAAATGGGGGAGGCCAAAAAAGAAGAAGTTGTTAAGGTTTAGACGAATTCAAATTTTGTCAATGGTTTTAGAAGTCTGTCAGCTACGATACCTTCAGTGTTTGTTACCTCTAGCTCCAAATCTCGGATTGTTGAGAAATCTAACCTAATTTCTGATTCTCTAGAAAATCTCCATAATGGTTCTCCATTTTATTTGGATCTTCAAGATAATGCGTGAGAGGTATTTCGTTCATTTAATCAGGAAATTCTAAGGGATAACTTGTCATTTGTTCCGCCTATTGTCAAGGATTGACACAATTATGTGTTATTAATCCTAATAATGTCTCATATGAGATTAACAAATGGAGTGTGTCTTGAATTTGTGTTGTTATTGGATCGAAACCATCGTTGATTGTATTTAAAGGATTTGTTCACCGCATCTGGAAGACTTATTGTGTTGGGAAGATCATCCGATTAGAGAATAATCACTTGATTGTGAGATTTTCTGATGCTAAAGCTTGTGATGCTATTGTGGAATGAGGTATCTGGTTTTTTGGTAGGAAATAATTAATTTTAGGCCTTGATAGGAGATTTTGATGTTTTGAAGGATGCAAAAATTATTTTGGTTTGGGTGAAGCTCCCTAAACCATTGAAATATTAGAATAATAGATCTATTACCGCTATTTATAGTTTTATCGGATCTTCATTGATGACTACTAAAGAGCGGTCATGACTTAATTTTGCAAGAGTTCTTATTCAAATGGAAATCGATTATGATCTAATTGAGGAAATACAGTTTGTGAATGAAAGATCTCAAGTAGTTGAATACAACTAGTTTCTTCTTAAATGGTAGAACTGTAATTACTATTGTCATCATGAATTGCACTTTAAAAGGAAGGAGGTTATTTATAGGCCAAAATCTCCTGTGGTTCCTATTAGACATGATGTATATCCTAGAGACAATTAGGGTGATACGTCTATATTAGTTATCATGTACGAACCTTTTTCAGTTTATTATTATTAATAAAAGGCACCTTAGTTTTACATCAATGAATGTTTTGTTTTGTTCCCGGTATCATATGTATATTTATATATGTGTGTAATTAAAAGGCATCTTAGTTTTACATCAATGAATGTTTTGTTTTATTCCCGGTATCATATGTATATTTATATATGTGTGTAATCATTTATATATGTGTGTGTGTGTGTGTGTATGTGTGTGTGTGTGCAAAGTCCATGACGTGTCCAAAATGTGAGAGTGCAAGGACATAATGGGATCTATGTGGGTTGAGAATTGCTCACACGTGTAATTATGGAAAGTCAGAATGTCCCTACATAGTTTCATTAAGACTAGATATTAATGAAGTAGACAAACTAGCATGCGTAGGCTTACTCCTTGGATCAGTTCCAAGCAAATGATCTCACGAGCTAAAGTGGTACCTTGAGTTAACACATGAATGTATTCAGAGAGATACATTGGAGACTGCTATAAGACAAACACTCAAAAACATCTATATCCATGTGTTGGTGTCATGTTTTGCAGTAGCAATATAAGTATCCTTGGATGTGAGATACTAGTTGCCTTATTCAAAAGTTATTATGCTTTGAATCATCCCTAACCATTACCTCTTGTTAGGATAATACGGGTGATTTCGGGAATAGCAATAACTATTCATTGGTAAGCTAATTAGTTAACATAGGATCCATCATTCTTGACATCGTAATATAACTAGAGTTGTACCTTAAGGCTTCTTGTTGAAGTGATACACTCTTAAACCTCTTATCAGAGTATGTGATTGATTGAATGAGTTTCTAGTTAAATACATTATATAAGGTGAGTGGTGTTCTTTGTGAACGAGTCTAACTTCTGGATAGCTACGATTATAAAATGAGTAAACACTTTATCCGAGCACGATAAACCGGACGGTACTTTAACATGGTGGAAGGAGTGTATTGTATTGGTTACTACTGCAAAACTAGATCAAGTTACAAACATGTGACACTCCGAGTATCAGGAGAACATACGCATTTACTAGAAGCCCATTTGATTGTCTAGAGTCATCAGGTTCTATAACAGTTTGAAATACTGAGCCTAACTGTTCCTAGATGGGAAGCCAATGTTAGGTAAAACTATAACGGCTCTATACTTTGAGATCCTATAAGGTCACACACACAATGACCTTTAACTGGACTAAGGAAAGAACTTAATAAATGAGGTCTATATCGAGAATAAAAGTGAGTTAAAACAATCATGGTTGGACCATAAATTGGTTATACTAGTTAACTGATTTGAAAGAGGAATAGGGAGAAGTAAACTGCAAGCGAGGGTATGATCCTGCATGAGTGGGCCTTGTAAATAGTGGTTGTTCATGAGGGCCTACAAGGCTGCCATAAGAGCATAAAAGAGCCTGCAGGGTCGTAGGCTGCATTGGTGCTTCCTTTGGCGAGCCCACGAGCTATAGGCCTGCAAGCACTGCCTACAAGCAATGCCTGTTGCGGCCCACGAGCTAGGCTAGAGGGAAGTCCTGTAAGTCCAGCTAATGAGACAAGGTAAGCCTACATGGCTTGCCTTGTGCAGCATGCACAACTCGTCGAAGCTGGTTTTGCATGTAGGTTGATCTACATGGAGCTGGAGCTCCGTGATTAACCTGCATGTGTTGCTACATATGGGAGCATAATTTCTCCCCTCTCCCTATACAATGAGCTCCTCCTCCTCTCTTTTCAATACACTTTAACTCAGCCTTCTCTTCTGAGTTTTGACTTGTCTTGTGAATTGATTTGAGATCCTCTAGTAGTTTCTCTAGAAATAATTTGAGAGAATACTTAAAAGGATTATTCTATTTTAGAAAGAGAATTTACAATTATTTTTGGGTTGATCTATGAGTGATCTAGTAATTACTTGATAATCGATGAGTTTTTCCTTTCAAGGAAGGTTTCAGCTAGTGGGGTTTATGTGAACTATTCATAGAGGTTGTCCAATACTTGGAAGATAGTCTAACGGGGTTCTGCCAGATCACTCTAAGGGATATCTCTACCGTAGCTAAGGGAAGGGGCACATCAACTAGTAATGCTCTTAATTAGATATTAAGTATCTTTTATAGGTGTTTCTAAAGACCTGTTATATTTATGCCATGTTTTAGCTAGGATTGTATCAATTATGCCATCCTTTGGAGTTCCTTTTAGGTTAATTTTAAGTTTTGAAATTCTACCATGCTAGTTTGCATGTTCTCTACTTGCCTAGATTAATCAATAGTGGTATCTGAGTTATGGATGATTAATTATAACATGCTTAATGTGATTTTCTATGAATTGATTAAAGTATACTATGCATGATTTTGAGCGGATGACATTTTTAGATGCCTACCAAAAGGGTCGGGTCAATTGTTATCCGAGACATTTCACTACTTTTTGGGATATGTCGAGAATTTCTTCCCATGAAAATTATTCCAAATAAGGGTCAAGCTACTTCGTAAATAATTTAAAAGATTTAGGAACCTAAATTCCTAAATTAAGACACAAAGCCGCCACCTAGATCAGCTCTTCTAGGAAGATTCATGCATAACATCATTTTTCAAGGACAATTATATACCTTAAATGTTGGAGATTCGATTTCGGACAAAGTCACCTACTTTATTCTTTAAGTTAATATATTATTACAGACCAAAGTTGTACCAATATTTTGTATTTAAAATATTCATATAGTCTATGATTCATTAATAAAAAATGAGGATGAGAAGAAGGATGTTTTTTTAAGCCTAATCTTAGCTAAGATAAAAATCATGGCATAAAGCAAGTGTTTACACTCAACGACTCATACAAGATTTCATATAAGGTACCTACAGTGGGTTAAAACTAAAATTGGTTCAAACATAGCTGCAAAAAAAGGTTAAATGGGTAAAAATACCGAAATATAGACATTCTGCCCTTGATTGCAATTGGCAGAAGTTAATAACGATAACCAAATCAATGGTAATTGTATCGTGATCATGCCTAATCCATTGTAATCATGGGCTGAATGTCCCAAAACAAGCTTTTTACATCTAATTTTTGATTTTTGGTTCTTTTTCACTCAATTTTTAGCCAATTCACATATTTAATCAATTACTAAGCATAAACCAACATGTATAAGCGTGAATTAAGAGTTTGAAAGTTTAAGGTCATACCTAGAAGCGATATGCAACCCCTTAAGCTTTAATGTAAGGGTCTAACACTTCTCGATGTACCAAACTGAAAACACCAAAGTAATTGAAATAATATAGTACAAAGTCTCAAAATAGATTGGTGCCTTTTTGTTTAGAATTCACCTTTATGAAAGATTCAACTTCAAGAACCCATAATTTGCTTTGGAGGAAAGTAAAGGGTTGGTGTTGGATTTGGTGAAAACCAAATAAGGATCGGTGACCAAAATAAGGATCGATGATGAACAAGTAAACTAATTGAGCAATTCCTTTCTTTGTTTAAGAATTTTTATAAATTTGGGAAGAAATTTGGTTGTTTTTTCTTAAGAGTTTTTGAATTGTTAGATAAAATATTTGACCCGGAATATAAAGATTCGAGTCATATTTATTGGAAAAAGTGGGTGCGATTTGGGTAATCCCACGGAAAAAGGAAATTAGTCGATCTTTCTTTCGATTTAGGTTAATTACGGTACATATTTCATGGTATTGCTACCATTTTTTATAGTTCTAAATAGAAAAAATGGCATTGAGTCGGCCAAGTAATCGAGAATTTAAAGTAACTCCAATACCGTGATAACGATTACGGTATTGTGATCATGAAGGCAGTACTAGGATCAATTGATCTCTATAGCTTGCCTACCCCAATCATTGAAAGCTTTGAAATTTTGATTGGTTTTGAGGTTTTTAGCCCAATTTAAATAGGTTTCTAAGGCAAATTTGAAAAAATTGACTTTGAATTTTGCTAAACAAAGTACAAAATGGAATATTTCATCATTAACTTTCGGGGTTGCAAAAAACCGTACTCACAGTTTGCCCCTCGCAAGTCATAACAGACTAAAGTATTTGTGATCGTGTGATGGAGATGCGGAAAGAGTAAGAGACTATACTTGAGTTGGAGGCCCGCTAGGGGAATATGATCAAACTTGAGTTAGAGGCTTGTTGTAAGTGGATGACCTTTTTTGTTGCCTATTGAGTGGGTCAAGTAATTGTTTGTTCATGACTTTCACAATTTGGGAAATTTAGCTACTTTTCGGGACATGCCGAGGATTTTTTCACATTAAAATTATTCCAAATAAGGGTCAAGATACTTTTAAGATAATTTAAAAGATTTAGGAACCTAATTTCCTTATTAAAACGCAGATTCGCCACATGGATAAGCTCTTTAAAGAAGATTCTAGTATAACATCATTTCCAAGGATAATTCTAAAACTTAAATTTAGAGATTTAGGCTTGGACGAAGTAACCTAATTTATTTTTTAAGTTAATTTTTTTGTTACAAACCAAGGTGTTGAACCCAAGTTAATAGTACTTCATAGCAATTATATGTTTTGGAAATAACAAACTGATTAGGATAGTAAAATTAATTAGGTACTAAGTAGACTCTTAATTAGGCAAGTTTTACTTGAGTTTTTTTAAGGGAAAACAACTCAGTTTTACTAAGGTTATATTAAGTTTTGACTTAGAGTAGGAAAAGCTGTGTGCTGTGTACTCTATAGTTATGCAATATAATTCGGTGTGTGCTGAGTACCTTTTACTTGGTAAAATACTAGGTAAAAATGAGACACTTAGAATATCATTATACTTATGCTTTTAGTGTTGTTTGTGAAGATAGAATATTCCCTTTAATGCTTTCAAGTAAAAATCTCTAAAATCAAACGGATATTTCTATGGTCCTCACTTCTAAAAGGTGTCAGTACGGAATGTTGGAGATTCCTGATAAGTGTATAATTACACTTACTATCATGACATTTTCAATCATAAAACGATATGGTTTTGTTTCATTTTATACTTCATATAAAAGATTTCACATGGTATGTAGTTGTTTTTTATGCAAATACAGAAACTAGGTGAATCTTGGGAGCAAAATGATCAAAAGTGGAATTCTATGGAAAAAGAGTGAAAAAGGTGCAAAAAGATGTGTGGAATACAAAGATTTGGCTTAGGATCGAAGCTGTTAAAGATTAGCAAAGTTGCAAAGAAAAAACATGAGGAAAAAGGCATGTCATGATTGTGACACCCATTCACCATCGTGACTTGTTACTCTTCATAAATAGAAAGTTAGAAATCATTATTCACAATCGTGACATGTGATTTGAGGTCGCGACTTGTGACGGTTATTGGTTATCTCTTTTCAACTACCAACTGCCAGATAACAACGATCAACCGCCATCAACTACCAACCGAAAAGACACCTTTTGGAAGTTAACCAATCATGAAAAGGTGTCTTTCCATTGTGGATGAGGATGAATCTTTGCATCCAATCATATTGAAGTGAAGCAACCCATCGCTAATGGACACGACTCTTCGTTTGGATAGACGCAACCCTTCGCACTCTATAAATAGGGTTCCTATCTCAACCATTTTCGTATGGGATGTGTGACAACAAGGAGATGGAATGAATGGTAGTATGCATGATACACATTAGAGAGTGAAAATATTTAGATTTCACTACATTCAAAATCTTAGCGAGAAAAATGTATAAGTGATTCGATTCCTATTTCGATCACTATATTTCTACTCAAATTCGAGTGTTTGTTGTATTAGTGTAATTGTAAAGAACTTGTCAATAAAAGTTTTCATTATTTAACATTCTTTTATTCGAGATTCACAAAGAATAGCATCCTAGCGGAGGTTTTGTACGAGTCGAGACCGAATTCAAAGTAGACGTAGGAATTGCGAGAATTGATGACTCCCATTAAAGAGTGGATACGGTTTGATCAACTTTAGCTTTCATTTGCATACCTTTGCAACTTTACTTTGTTTTCTTCTTATACTTTCTATTTCAAAGTTTATGATATGTCTATGTATCATAACGAGTAATTCGTCTTACTTCATTTATATTAATCCAGTTATATGCTTTTGAGTTAACTTTAAGAGTGATTTCAGGGTTAACAAGATTGTGTATAATCACTGGATTTGTGATTATAATGCTATTTAGTGAGCCAACATTTTTGGAATGGTAACTTGCTAAATATGGCTATGTGAGAGTGACCCGTACTAAGCATAGTAATATAGTTATCCATGTTATTATAAGTGTCATAATTTGTTTGCCCTAGACTTAGAAAATTCATCTCATATGTTGCTCTACGGTGAATTATTTAATATTAGGGCATTTAGAACCGTATTTATTGAAGTTATCTAGTGTACGAAATATTCTTGATGATTTTGCATGTTTTTCTCTGCTAAACTTATTCTTAGGAATATCTTTATATTTTACATCTTCTCTAGTCTGTTCATACATCTATCCATTCACCCATCTATCATCTAAATCCCTCCAATAAAATTTATCCATTTTCGTTTACCTCGTAACTTTAGTTGGTCTTTAGAACTGAATTCCTTCCCTGTGGGATCGATATCTTTTAAAACTACATCAAAACTGTATACTTGTAGTGGTTACCATTTTTCTATTTGATAGGCGGTATTGACAACACCTATTCGTATTTGAACTTCTTAACTTATCGGTAAAAGAGTGGGGAACAAGGTTTTTGGCTTCATTACAAAATATAAGCCCTCAAAATAAGTAGAGTCGAAACCTTGTGATCAAGTTTTTGGTACCATTACCGAGGAAGGCAAGTGCGTTCTAAAAATTAAATTACTGGAGATTACGGTACGTTTTTATTTTGCTTTTAGTTTATTTTATTTATATATTTGTTTGTTTGTTATTTTATTTTGTTTTGAGTCAAAATGTTTGCTAACATGCATTGGGATAAGTTTTGTGGAGATTACATGATTGATAACCTAATTGATACTTGCGTAGGTGAAATTTGTCATGTTACATCTCATGAAAAGTCAACATTTGAATCACTTGAAAATATATAATATTCCTCTAAAACTGAGAAATTAGTTAGAGAAGATGATCCTACACCACCTTCTATAGATAAACCACCCTTAGTATAATTGAAGCAATTGCCTAGTCATTTGAAGTATGCATTTTTAGGAAGCAATAATACCTTACCAATTATCATTTCTAGTAAGTTATCTAATCTGTATGAAGAAGCATTATTAGAGATAATAAAGGGTAGAATTAGGAGTATTGGTTGGCCAATATCCGATATTAGAGGGATTAACCCTAATATAGTAATGCATTCCATAAATTTGGAAAATGATAGTAAACCTAAGATAGAAAGGCAAAGAAGTTTAAATCCTCACATGAAGTAAAAAGGAAATTATTAAGTTGCTAGATGCAAGAGTTATCTATCCAATTTCAGATAGTGAGTGGGTCAGCCCTGTTCAATGTGTTCCGAAAAAGGGAGGTATTACTGTAATCTATAATGAAAAGGGTAACTTAGTTCCTACTAGGGCAACAACTGGATGGAGAGTTTGCATAGATTACAGAAAATTAAATGCAACCACTAAGAAAGACCATTTCCCTTTACCATTTATAGATCAAATGTTAGAAAGGATATCAAGTCATGCATTTTACTATTTTCTTGATGGATTCTCTGGATACTTTCAAATTCATATTTAGGTAGATGACCAAGACAAAACCACTTTTACATGTCCATTTGGTACATTTGCTTATAGAAGGATGCCTTTTGGTTTGTGCATTGCTCCTTCTACTTTTCAAAGGTGTGTTTCTAATATTTTTAGTAAGTATGTTGACGATATTATGGAAGTTTTCATGGATGATTTCTCTGTATATGGAGATTCTTGAAAGATGTCTAGAAAATTTGGATAAAGTACTTGCTAGATGTGAAGAAATTAATTTGGTATTGAATTGGGAGAAATGTCATTTTATGGTTAATGAAGGTATAGTTTTAGGTTATAAGATAGATAAGAAGGGAATTCATGTAGATATAGTGAAAACCAAGATCATTGAGAAATTACCTCCTCCCATAAATGGTAAGGGAATAAGATCATTTCTAGGCCATGCTTGATTTTACAGAAGGTTTATTAAGGATTTTTCGGTTATAGCTAAACCTTTAACTAATTTATTAGTTAAAGATGTGAAGTTTGATTTCTCTGATGACTGTTTAAAAGCCTTCAACACTTTAAAACAAGCATTAGTTTCAGCACCCATAATTGTTAAACCAAATTGGTCTCTGCCATTTGAATTGATGTGTGATGCTAGTGATGTTGTTATTGGTTATGTGTTAGGTCAAAGGTATGAAAAGAATTTGCATGCAATTTATTATTCGAGTTACACTTTATCTTCTGCATAATTCAATTACACCACCACGGAAAAAGAGATGTTAGTAGTCGTATATGCATGTGATAAGTTTATATCATATTTGATTGGGTCAAAAGTAATAGTTTATACAGATCATGCTGCTTTGAGATATTTGTTTGCTAAGAAAGATGCCAAACCTAGATTAATTAGGTGGATCCTTCTTTTACAAGAATTTGACTTGGAAATAAGGGATAAAAAGGGAAGTGAGAATACCGTAGCTGATCACTTATCTTGTTTAGAAGATGATAAGGGACCTATAGGTGAAACTGGGGTTATTAATGAACTCTTTCCATATGAAAATCTTATGTCTGTTAAACATGTTATTAGTCCATGGTATGCTGACTTTGCAAATTATTTGTTTATGCATACTTTACCCTCTGATTTAGATTCTAATGGTAAGAAGAAATTTCTTAAGGATATTAGATCATTCATGTGGGATGACCCTTATCTGTTTAAGGTATGTGCTGACGGTATTATTCGAAGATGTATAGATGATAATAACTTTACTTCAGTGTTAAGTCATTGCCATGATAGCATATATG
>CATIWQ010044314.1:0-12062 GCA_949673415.1 Euphorbia schlechtendalii
CCCAAACTTGATTAGGTTGAAACAAATCCATCATGCTTGATGAATTAGCAATCTCGAAACCGAACCAATCACCCATCATCTCTCTCATGACGGTGTATTGTTGTCCTCGATTACGAAATTGTATTGCCCTTTTCCTTGAATCTTTGAAGTCGAATGTTACCACACACTCAAGAATCCAATCTCAATTTTGAGGAAATCACAAATCCACAAATTTTGTAAGACCAAGAACCGAAAGGTAGACTTCCATCTCTTCACGGAGATTAAGAGTTTCCAAGAAGACTAAATCAAGGAATATCATACCGTTGATATCCAATTTGCTTAGCTTTTGAAATTTCTTGCCCTCTTCTCTTATCCTCAATGGGAAAGGACATTCAAATTCTTCTTGAATTGATTGAGCTCCTCTCTTGTGTGCTGCTCTCTTCACACGAATCATATTGGTTTCGAAGTTAAAGGTTTGAAAATGTTCAGATGCTTGAATGTAGAAGATGAGAAAATTCAGAAATTTGTAGGCTTTTTAGAAGGTGTGGTGGCTAGGGTTCAACTTAGACCTATTTATCGAGTTGTAAAGGGTCTCTAATTGGTCATAAATGGGATTATAGCCATTTAGGCTCAAAACTAGCCATTAATGGTGGTTACGAACATCTGTCACGTGTCAGTTCGTGATTTGTAATGGTTATATTTTTACCTGTGTCGCGATCGCGAAGGCCAGTCACGATCATGACTTCTTCATGAAAGAAACAGAATACTTTGATATCCAGTGTTCATGAGCGCGAATTGAGTCACGGCCGCAATCTTCTTTATTATTGAAATTTCTTCAATTTGTAGACTTGCACCTATAAAAACTTAGAAACACAAACACAAACAAACTTTGTAAAATATAAACAATAAATATTTACTATTATACCTTGACTAATCATGGTGATGATAGCAATTGAACATCAATGTCTTATTATTCAAATTTATTTTCAAGATAAGGTTTGCATCGTTGATCATTGGCTCGGAATAGTTCTCCATATTCGAATTTCAATTCCAAAGCCCCATTACCAAACACTTTGATAACCTTATAAGGTCCTTTCCAACGTGATTTGAGTTTTCTAAGGAACAAACAAAGCTTGGAATTATATAATAGAACTCTATCCTCGATGTTAAACTTCTTTTCACGTATCTTGGCATCGTGCCACCACTTTGTTTTTTCTTTGTAGATCTTTGCATTTTCATATGATGACAAACGAAGTTCTTCTAACACATTCAAATCCAACTTTCTTCTTTCACCAGCTTTGTTTAAATCCATATTCAAATTCTTCAAAACCCATAAAGCCTTATGCTCTAATTCTGCTAGTAAATGAAAAGCCTTTCTCTATACCAACTTATAGGGAGTCATACCAATAGGTGTCTTAAAAGCCATCCTGTAAACCCATAATGCATCGTTTAACTTAGTAGACCAATCCTTCCTAGAATTTGAGAAAGTCTTTTCGAGAACCCACTTAATTTATCAATTAGAGATTTTTACTTGACTAGAGTCTGAGGGTGATATGGGGTTGCAATCCTATGATTAAATCTATACTTTTGCATCAAACTTTCAAAAGTCTTATTGATGAAATGTGATCCTCCATCACTAATAATGGTCCTAGGAACTCCAAATCTACTAAATAATTGCTTAAGAAACTTAGCAACTACTCTAGCATCATTCTTACTATATGTGTTAGCCTCAACCCATTTTGAAACATAATCAACTACAAACAGAATGTAATTATTACTATTGGATGTAGGAAATGGTCCCATGAAATCTATACCCCAAACATCGAAAAGCTCTACTTCGAGGATGTTTTTCAAAGGTATCTCATCTCTTCGACTTATATTTCCTGTTCTCTGACAAATATCACAATTCTGAACAAAATCTCTACCATCCTTGAACAATGTTGGCCAATAAAACCCACTTTGTAAAACTTTAGCAGCAGTTTTTGCTGGTACTAAATATCCTCCATATATGGTATCATGGATATGACTTAAAAATGAATAAAAATTATTATCATCTATACATCTGCGAATAATACTGTCAGCACATACCTTAAACAAATAAGGGTCATCCCACATAAATGATCTAATATCTTTAAGAAATTTCTTCTTACCAGTAGAATCTAAATCAGAGGGTAAGGTATGTGTAACCAAATAGTTTGCATAATCAGCATACCATGGACTAACAGTATGTTTAACAAACATTAGATTTTCATCTGGAAAGAATTCTCTTATATTGCCAGTTTCACATATAGGTCCCTTATCATCTTCTAGATGAGATAAGTGATCAGCTACGGTATTCTCACTTCCTTTTTTATCCCTTATCTCTAAGTTAAATTCTTGTAAAAGAAGGATCCACCAAATTAATCTACGTTTGGAATCTTTCTTAGCAAACAAATATCTCAAAGCAGCATGATCAGTGTAAACTATTACTTTAGATCCTATTAAATATGATCTAAACTTGTCACATGCATATACGACCGCTAACATCTCTTTTTATGTGGTAGTGTAATTGCATTGTGTAGAGGACAGAGTATGACTTGCATAGTAAATTGCATGCAAACTCTTTTAATACCTCTGACCTAGAACACAACCAACAGTAACATTACTAGCATCATACATCAATTCAAATGGTAGAGACCAATTTGGTTTAACTATAATGGGAGCCGAAAATAATGCTTATTTTAAAGTGTTGAAGGCTTTTAAAGAGTCATCAAAGAATTCGAACTTCACATCTTTAACTAATAAATTAGTTAGAGGTTTAGCTATAACCGAGAAATCCTAAATAAACCTTCTGTAAAATCCAGCGTGGCCTACAAATGATCTTATTCCCTTAACATTTATGGGGAGGAGGTAATTTCTCTATGACTTCAGTTTTTGCTATATCTACATGAATTCCTTTCTCATCTATCTTATGACCTAATACTATACCTTCATTAACCATAAAATGACATTTCTCCCAATTCAATACCAAATTAGTTTCTTCACATTTAGCGAGTACTTTATCAAAATTCTCTAGACATACCTCAAAAGAATCTCCATATACAGAGAAATCATCCATGAAACTTCCATAATATTCTCCACATACATACTAAAAATAGCAGAAACACACCTCTGAAAAGTAGCTAGAGCATTGCATAAACCAAAAGGCATTCTTCTATAAGTAAATGTACCAAATGGACATGTAAAAGTGGTTTTGTCCTGGTCATCTGGCCTAATATGAATTTGAAAATATCCAGAGAATCCATCTAGAAAATAGTAAAATGCATGACCTGCTATCCTTTCTAACATTTGATCTATAAATAGTAAAGGGAAATGGTTTTTCATAGTGGCTACATTTAATTTTCTATAGTCTATGCAAACTCTTCATCAAGTTGTTATTCTAGTAGGAACTAAGTTACCCTTTTCATTTTGAACTACAGTAATACCTCCTTTTTTTGGAACACATTGAACAGGGCTGACCCATTCACTGTCTGAAATTGGATAGATAATTCCTGCATCTAGTAACTTAACAATTTCTTTCTTAACAACTTCTTTCATGTGAGGATTTAATCTTCTCTAACTTTCTATTCTAGGTTTACTGTCATTTTCCAAATTTATGGAATGCATCACTATATTAGGGCTAATCCCTCTAATATCGGAAATTTGCCAACCAATACTCCTAATTCTACCCTTTATTATCTCTAACAATGCTTCTTCCTACAGACTAGATAACTTACTATAAATTATAATGGGTAGGGTATTGTTGCTTCCCAGAAATGCATACTTTAAATGAACAGGCAATTACTTCAATTCTACTAATGGTGGTTTATCTATAGAAGGTGGTATAGAATCATCTTCTCCAACTAATGTTTCAGTTTCAGAGGAATATTCTAAATTTTCAAGGGATTTAGATGTTGATTCTTCAAGAGATGTAACATGACAAATTTCATCTACGCTTGTATCAATTTAGTTATCGATCATTAATCACCACAAAACTTATCCCAATGCATACTAGCAAACATTTTGACTCTAAACAAACACAATCAAAAATAAAATAAAAAGAATATGAAAATATAAAAATATAAAAATGTACCGTATTCCTAGCAATTGATCTCTATAACGCACTTACCTTCCCCGGACAATTCGATCCTTAGAACGCACATGCCTTCGGTTCTAAATACCCAGATGTTCAATTATTCACCACAGAGCAACACATGAAATGACTTTTCTAAATCTAGCGCAAACGAATTAAGAAAATTATATAAATCTGGACAATGTCAATACTATATTTAGTAAGGGTTGCTCTCACATAGCCACATTTAGCAAGTTATCATTCCAAAAATGTTGACTCACTGAACAATGTTATATCACAGATCTAGTGATTATACACGATATCGTTAACCCCAGAACTACTCTTAAAATTAACTCCAACGCATATAACTTGATTAACATAATAGACTTAACATGAAATACGCATTATGATACATAAACATATCATAAACTTTGAAATAGAAAGTATAAGTAGAAAGCAAAGCAAAGTTGTAAGGTATGCAAGTGAAAGCTAAAGTTGATCAAATCGTATCCACTCTTTAATGGGAGTCGTCCATTCCCGCAATTCCTGCTTCTGCTTTGAATTAGGTCTCAGCCCGTACAGAACCTCCACTAGGATGCTATTCTTTTCGAATATCGAACAAATGAATATTGAAGAATAAAAACTTTTATTGATAAGTGATTTACAAGTACACTTATACAACAACTGCTATAGAATATAGAGAAATCTAGTGATCGAAACAAGGATTCGAATCACTTAAACATTTTCTCGCTAAAACTTATGAACGTAGCAAACTCTCTATCTATACACACACTATATCTCTATAATTGCACTCTAATGTTCTCCTCTCTGGTGGTGCATGAAATTTGTAAGGTTTGAAGCCCTATTTATAGAGTTCGAAGGGTTGCGTCTATCCAAACGAAGGGTTGTGTCCATTGGTGAAAAGATTGCATCTCTTCATTCCGATTGGAAGAGAAGCTTTGATTTAATTCATAATGGATAGGTACCTTTTCATGATTAGTTGACTTCTGATAAGTGTCTTTTCATTGGTAGTTGATGGAAGTTGATCATGCTTATCTAGCTGTTGTTAGTTAAGAAGATAAAACCAGAAAAACATCCAAGTCATGACCGTGATATACTTATCACGACCGTGAATCTTTGATTGGCAGACTTCTTTTCTGAAGAAGAACAAGTCATGATCGCCAATGATTATCACGACCGTGAAATGCATTTTCTTCAGAATTCTCCGTGCAACTTCACCAATATTTGACAGCTTCGATCCTAAGCCAAATCTTTGAGTTCCATGCATCTTTTTGCACCTTTTCCCTCTTTTTTCATAGAATTCTACTTTAGATCAATTTACTCCCAAGATTTACCTAGTATCTGCATTTTCATAAAAAATAACTACATACCACGTGAAATCTTTTATAAGAAGTATAAAAATGACTTAAAATTTAGTGTTTAGTGTGTAAAATTATAATGATAATAAGTGTAATTATACACTTATCAATTTTCTCAAGAATTAGGCGAATTAAAACCCGATTCAAGGTATAACAAGCTATGTTAACAAATTCTCCCCAAAAGTACTTTGGTAGATTATTATCACTCAGCACGGATCGAGCCATCTCAGCTATAGTCCTATTCTTCCTTTCTACAACCCCATTTTGTTGAGGCGTATAGGGAGAAGAGAAGTTATTGTCAATACCATGCGCGGAACAGAATTCTTCGAAATGGAAATTCTTGAATTCACATCCATGATCACTTTGGATTCTACAAATTTTATCTCCTGTTTCATTCATTATCTGATTACTAAGCTTGACGAAAGATTCATAAGTTTTGTCTTTGCTACTCAGCCAGACTACCCATGTGAATTTCATAAAGTCATCTACTACCACCATAGTGAACCTCTTACCACCCAAGCTCATTAGCTGAACTAGGCTGAAAAGATCCTGGTGAAGTAATTCCAATGGTCACTTAGTTACTACGTGATTTACTGATCTCTTAACTTGCTTACCAAGCTGACGATAAGAGTAGAGTTTATCCTTTTTAAAGCTGATACTGGGTAACCCCACAACTAATTGCTTTCTGGCTAGTTTGGACAGAATGTTCATATTAATATGACCCAACCTTCTATGCCAAAGCCATGAATTATCCTCCTTAGATACAAGATAAACGTTAGTAGAGCCAATGGATAAATCAATCATATAAACGTTATTGATCTTGGGAGCAAAGAGTATAGTTGAGTCAGTCTTACAACTAATTACTGAGTATCCTACTAAGTTGAATATAACCTTTCTACCTTTGTCATAGAGCTTCTCTACACTAAGTAAATTGAACTTCAGACCTTTAACCAGAGAAACCTCCTCGATTGAAGGAGAGACACCAATAGTGCCATAGCTTACAATCTTGCCTTTCTGTTATCTCCAAAACTGACACTTCAATTTCTTTTGCACTCCAATGAGATGAACTGGTTCTCATCTCCCATCATATGCCTTGAGCATCTGCTATTCAAATACTACATTTGAGAGTCATCAGCGGATCTAAGGCTCACATGCAAAATAATTATGTTTTCTTAGGTACCCATGCTTTTGAGCTGGTCCTCCCTTATTAACAGTGCTTAGGTTTGACCAATCGTACTCTTCATAATAACCATTTTTATGCCGACACAGAACTGTGGCATGTTTAGCTTTCCCACAAAAACCGCACACTATTTTTGGTTTGGGCTGGCTCGCTTTCTTCTGTTTAGAGGAATTCTTCCTCTTAGAATTGCGAGTTTGGTTACTCTTGGTTTGATTGTTGGCTGAATGAGGAACCTCTTTCTTCTTTTAAGCCATTATCTCAGTAGTCAACTCATCTAATTGCTTAGTGAGCTTATTGATATAACATTCTTGATACTTAGCCTTTTCTTGAAGAAAGCGGATATCAAGCGATAAGGAAGCATTAGTATCTTCCAAATCGTCACTTATCCTCACTTTCTCTTTGATGTTCTTCATTGATTTATTAGTTAGTTTCATAACATCAAAGAGAGTATGGGAGAATTCATCCATAGATAAAGTAATTTCAAAGTGTACCTCAACCTGAGGAGCTTGCTTTTCCTTTATTGCGCTCAACTTCAGAATTGATAGCGAAAAGATCTCTACGGGAGGTAGATGTTGAGCCTTCGCCTCTATTCTCAATGGCCATCATGTAGAGGTTGGCCGAATTAGTAGCTTCTTCATCAGATGATGAAGACTCTTCTAAGTTACTCCAAGTGGCAACAAGTGCCTCATTTTTCTTGGAGAACCTCTTCTTGAACCTATCCTTCTTCACCTTTGGACAGCTTGACTGGATGTGGCCTTTCTCTCCACACCCAAAGCACTTGATATCTTTGCTATGCTCCTTCTTCGGTCCTTCCTCAGCTCCTCGCTAGTGTTGAGTTATCTTGATTTTAGTGGGAAACTTCTTCTTACTGATGAACTTCCCATCCTTCTTAATGAAGCATTTGAAACTCCTGGTCAAAAGGGCCATTTGCTCATCAGAGTCGTAGTTAGTGGACTCATCTAATGAAAATACTTTAAGGATAATGGCTTTTCCCTCCTTGCCCAGATTCCTCTTGGAGTCATCTAAGTATTTCCTCAGAGACATCTCATGAGTTAGCAAGGTACTTATCAGCTCATCATAGCTATAGGTCTTAAGATCATGAGCCTCCTCAATAGCGCTCTTCTTGGAATCCCACTCTACTATAAGAGTGCAAAGAATCTTCTTAACAAGCTCCTCCTCGGTGAACTCCTTTCCAAGCCTCTTCAATTCATTAACAATGTTAATGAACCTAGTATTCATGCTCTGAATACCCTCATTGGTTCCCATCAAGAACATCTCATACTCTCTCAGCATGAGATTGATGTTTGACTCCTTTACCTTATCAGTCCCCTCATAGGTAATCTCCAACATCTTCCAGATCTCCTATGCTATTTCACATCCTGAGACCCTATTAAACTCAGTAAGATCTAACACACAATGTAAGTAATTAATCGCTGCAGCATTCTCTTTAAGAAGCCTCAGGTCAGGGTCGT
Organism: Euphorbia schlechtendalii; assembly: GCA_949673415.1. NCBI lineage: Eukaryota > Viridiplantae > Streptophyta > Magnoliopsida > Malpighiales > Euphorbiaceae > Euphorbia > Euphorbia schlechtendalii. Next base: position 8,101 of record CATIWQ010044314.1, read on the forward strand.
TTGTAATCCTCTAGATTATTGGCATACGCACACCATTCCACACAACTGTGGGAACTCTGGGACCAAGCTCAATTGCGAGCCAGGCTTGCATGCTTTGAGACTAGATGAAGTTTTCATTCAATTTTTCCAGAATGTATAGTGATTACCATCGAAAAGAGGTGGCCTAGTAAAACACATTCCCTCCTTAAGGAGAATTGCCTGACTAGAATCGAAATCGTAGTTGTTGTAAGCCATTTATGGATCTAACTCAAAGATGATCAGCCTAAAAGTTGAGCAACTACTCTGATACCATTTGTTGGTCCGTAAATAGGCTATTAATAATAATAGAGGGGGGTGAATGCATTATCTTGGTTAATTTTAACTTTTTCATATTTATTCACCAAGTTTGGTTTTTATATGCGTGTTAAGTGCGATATAAAAACTTATAAAGTGCTCAGCTTTGCTAGCGTAGTTTACCTTCAATCTTTATCTGAGTAAGATTACTCATCACAGATCGGATAACAAGCAAATAAATGAATGAGAGAGAGATGAGTGAGCAAATCGCTGATAAAGCTAATTGCTTAAAGTTAGAATGTCAACACCTGAGATTTTATCCTGGTTGAGCCCCTAACCTACCTCTAGTCCTCGGATACCATCTCCGAGCTTTAATCCACTAGTGATTCGTTCCTTTAATAGGCGATGAAGCCTTTATAGTGGGTAGACACTATTACAGAAAATACCTTCCTTTCTAAGACCGCTCAACTTAGTTTGGGTACCCTTCCCAAACTGACACTTAGATTAATTCGAGAAAGCAAACTGGATTCAACTTATAGAAATGTTGAATCCTTTTAATGTTTATATAAGTAATTTATCTCAATTACAAACTGATAAGACTTTGATGTTTGCTGATTTTCTTGCAGTGGAATTTCTTTGCAAGCTAGAATAAATTGCGTAGAGTTTTAGCTCTTAAGAAATTCGAGGTGATTCACTAAGTTTGAACGTCTGCTCCAATATTCTATTTATACGTTGAAGCTCTACGAAATAGCCATTTCAAACTTTATGAGATAGCTAATCTTCAATTTTTCATCTCTTCAAATCTTTTGAATCTTTCCGTTGGATACAGATTCTAGGATGTTTAAAGATAGAGATTTGAAAGTTGAGGCGTGATAAAATTCTGTTGATAAATTCTCATTTATCTTCAAGCAATCTAGCTCTGAGAGATACATGCTACAATGCAACGTGGAATCTTCCCATTGGATGACTTTTCTGACATTGCTAAAAATCCACGGAGACACTTGAGATGCGACGTATAACAATTACTTTTACTTAGACTGTAGCGAGGAATCTCTGACGCACTGTACTGACACTATTCGGTGTTGTGAGGACTACAGGAATCTTCATTGATTTCATCACTTTTTCTCCTGAAAAATAACTAAAGAATATTTCGTTACTTCATAAGCATCGTTAGTAGCATATATGTCATAACTTCTCTACGTGTCAAGAAAAACTGCTTTTAATTAAATAAAAGCGGAACTCAGCACGAACTGTGTGAGATAAGTCTAAACTACATAGTACTCAGCACAGACTCAGCTTTTTCTACTCTAAGTCATAACTTAATTAATTACTCATCAGAATTGAGTTATTTTCCCTAAAACACACTCAAGTCAGCTTAATTAATTAAGACTCTACTTAGTACTCAATTAATTTCACTATCCTAAACAATTTGCTATTTCCAAAACTATTAAGTACTGTGAGGTACTATTAACTTGGGTTCTACAATTCTCCATCTTTGTGAGATCTTCTCAGAGCAGGCCACATACGAGAGATATGATACGTAAAAACTCTTATACGAAACGAAGATGTAGGCTAGCACTTCAGCACCGCAACATGCTCTTAAACTATTGGGTTATATAGAAAAGCTGACTTGACTAGGTTTTCAAATGGATCATGAATTACGTGTGGGTCTAATTCTTGCTTCATTAACTGATATTTATTCACAATTTGTGACTAATTATTACATGAACAAGATTGATGCCACACTGCCCAAGTAGGTCAACATGCTGAAAATAGTAGAGCTTAAGATTCAAAAGGATCCTAAGGCTTTACTTTTGGTTTAGAAAACCAAGCCTTCCAAGGGTGGGTTTCATTTTGGAAAAGGTTTGAGAGCTAAGATTAAAATCGGCAAGAAAAAGAAAAGTAATTAATGAATTGCAATTGTCTACTTCCGATGAGGCAAGGCCAGCCACTGAAAGATGGATTGCAAGGTTTAAATTTCTGAACAAGTGAAGAAGAAGCCAAGTGAGGCATCTACTTCAGGTATGTTCATGATAGAGAGTTTCTCCACAGTTCCCTATGAGTCTACTTGGGTATCAGATTCTGGGTCTGGTACTTATTCACCACTTTTCTACTGATAAGTTTAATAGTTTGTTCACAAGATTCGGCTATATAACAATGGTGCCAAAAACTTGTTCACGAAAAATATAGGTGTTGTTACTACCTCTTATCAAATAGAAAAATGATGATAACTGCAAGTATACAGTTGTGATGCAAGTGAAAGCTAAAGTTGATCAAACCGTATCCACTCTTTAATGGGAGTCGTCCATTCCCGCAATTCCTACTTCTGCTTTGAATTCGGTCTCGGCCCGTACAAAACCTCCTCTAGGATGTTATTCTTTATGAATATCGAATAAACGAATATTGAAGAATGAAATCTTTTATTGATCGAAGAATATAGCGAAATCTAGTGATCGAAACAATGATTCGAATCACTTAAACATTTTCTCGCTATTATGAACGTAGTGAACTCTCTATCTATACACACACTATATTTCTCTATAATTGCACTCTAATGTTCTCCTCTTTGGTGGTGCACAAAATTTGTAAGGTTTAGAGACCTATTTATAGAGTTCGAAGGGTTGCATCTATCCAAACGAAGAGTTGTGTCCATTGGTGAAAGATTGCGTCTCTTCATTGTGATTGGTTGAGAAGCTTTGATTTAATCCCCAATGGATAGGCACCTTTTCATGATTGGTTGACTTCTGATAAGTGTCTTTTCATTGGTAGTTTATGGCGGTTGATTATGCTTATCTGATGGTTGGTAGTTAAGAAGATAAAACTAGAAAATCGTCTAAGTCATGACCATGATATATAAGTCATGAATATGAATCTTTGATTGGCAGACTTCTATTCTGAAGAAGAATAAGTCACGACAGTGAATGATTGTCACGACCGTGAAATGCATTTTCTTTGGAATTCTTCTTACAACTTCACCGATCTTTGATAGGTTCGATCTTAAGCCAAATCTTTGAGTTCCACGCATCTTTTTTCACCTTTTTCACTCTTTTTTCATAGAATTCCACTTTTGATCATTTTACTCCTAAGATTTACCTAGTATCTGCATTTGCATAAAAAAAACAACTACATACCACGTGAAATCTTTTATATGAAGTATAAAAATGACTTAAAATGTAGTGTTTAGTGTGTAAAATTAATATGACAATAAGTGTAATTAGACACTTATCAGTACTCATATCTGTACTTTTGTGTAGGGATTGCGGAATAGTAAGAGGCTTGTAAAGAGGGAAATGGAGTACGGGTTGCTGCAACAACTGTAGGGACATATAGCCTTCGTTTGCCTAGTGACCTTGTTTTGGTTTTGAGCAATTGCTATTATATTCATGTTGTCACTAAGAATTTTATTTCTGTTGCGTTTTTAGCAATAAAAGGATTTGAAATTTTATTTTTTAATAATAAATGTTAAATTCAGCATGATAATATTATTTATGGTTGTGGAATATTTGTGGATGGCATATACATTCTGGATACAAAAACTGAAACTAAATATGAACATTGTTAAGAAATCAAGATTAGATAATGAGAAATCCTCATACTTATGGCATTGTCATCTAGGCCAAATAAATGAGACTCGCTTAACTAGGTTACACAAATGTGGAGACTTAGGCCCAATTGAATGGGTTTCCTAT
>CATIWQ010044315.1:0-11964 GCA_949673415.1 Euphorbia schlechtendalii
AATTAGTTTTGACTTTTCAGGCTTTCAAGATGTCCCTAAATTGAGGAACTGATTTTATTAGTACATAGTTTTAACTTAATCTGTTTTGCTTGCACAATTTTACCATTTCCTAACGCTTGGGGAGGAAGTTTAAGATTTATACAAGTGCGTGGAATGCTGTCGGTTAAGTAGCCATATTTATAAAGCAATGTGATGGCCGTAATGAATTATTTTTGTTTTTCGAAATAGCAACAAGTAGCCACAAGTGTCAGGTGATTTTTTTATACCGGTTAGGTAATAATTATTATTTGATGTTTCCAAAAAGCTGTCAGGATTAAGGTCTTAAACCTTACGGCCTTTAGATATAGATGTTTGCATGATATAATTTTTAATTTTAATATTGCAAAAAAGTTAGAAAGGATTGATTGTGAGGTAGAATTTGATGGGACGGTAAGGATGGAAATGAAGTTCCCTTGACGGAGAATTGCATAAATTTGAAAAGGAAAAGTGGAAGGGGTTTCGCTGAGTTTTTCTTCATTCCTCTATATTGAATCCTATCAATTTGGTAGAATACCAAGAGATGATATCTCATGTTACATATTTAACCTTTAAAATTAATTTATTAATAAGTATTTCTAGATAGGTATATTCAATAACTATTTTAAAATATGTCATTCTTTCTTCCTAAGCACATTAATACTCATCATTTATGATTTCATAAAATATTTTCCTATACCTTTCCATCTGTTTTTCTTTCATACAAAACTTGCTCCAAGTGGAGCCTAAGGGTTGAAAATTGTTTAATATGCTGTAAGCTTTTTCAAAATAGCAAAAAGAGATGTTCGTTACCACGTCCAGTGACCCGGCCATGTCCAACTTTCATCGCGTGGCTTTTGCAAACAAATTTCAATATAAAACCGATCCGATTTATACTTGAAAGGCTTGAAAATATTACAGGGTAAATTTCAAAAACATACCCCTTGATTTGATCAATTTACAAAAACATACTTGCGAAATTACGATACCTGAGATTCCAGGACCACATTACCATGGGCAATTTAGGATATCTACAATTTAAGTTGATTTTTTTACCCTTCAATGAATTTAAGACGTGTTCAACTTAATTCTACCTAACATTCATTTCTCTTTTTTTACCAAGCTTCCCCATCCCATCTTCACCGGCAATATCTCTGGCAACCTATGCATGTCCCAGACCATTACCAACTTCCCCTTGCAAGGTGGCCTCCGCCGAAACGATCACTGTCGTCGACGAGGAAGAATAAGCCAAAACGTCTTTAATCTCGGATTTCTCACTGGAAATCGAAAAGATGCTCTGGTTACAAATACCGTCAAATACAGAGATCTGATTTCTCGACTCGTTTCTGGCCTTGAATCTCAAACCTAACCCTAGATTGTCCCATTTCATCATCTTCTTCGTCTGCTTCGTCATGACACAGAGAATTAGGGTTCGAAATCCCTCTTCTTCTAATTAATTAAGAATCCCTAATTTTCCTAATTCATTTCTGCCTTTTTTTTAAATCTAATAAAGTTAAAAGTGAAACCACTCTAGTAACGATTGCTGAGAAAGAGGCAACAACGATGAGGATCAAAGCTCTCCATTTCATCATCTTCTTCTTCATGAGACATAGAATTAGGGTTCAAAATCTCATCCTCTTTTGCAGATCAATCACAAATCCCTAATTCCCCTAATTCATTTATGCTTTTATATTAAATCTAACTGAAAGAGGTGAGAAATAGATCTTCTAATGTTCACTGGAAATAATAAAGAGGATGACACAATTTTTGAAGGTGGATAATAACAATGAAAATGGTTGATATATTGACGAGAGTGAAGCAGAGAAAGAAGAAATGTCTTCAAAGTGGGATTCTTAATGGCAATTATTTATTGGAAAGAAAGAGAAAAGTATTGAATTGAGTCATCATTTGACTTTTATAATGACCCATTTTTTATTTACCCATTATACCCTTTGCCACATCATGTCTAAAAAAATCAGTTATTTGCTAACGTTTAGAATTTGAGGCATCGTTTTGTCAAAAAAAACTCCGCAAGTATGTTTTTGCAATCGGTCGTATTACAAGGCATGGTTTTTAATTTACCCAATATTATGTATTGAACTTGAATTTACCAAAGTAAGTACGTCGGAATATTTTATATTTATAAGTTTACAATATTATATTAATAATAATATATTAAATTAATATTGAAAGTTAAAAATACACGTTTTATTCCAAGATATTCAGATTAAAAAACCATGTTCCTTATTTGGATGAATAAGAAACTTTTATGGCGCAAATCAAAATTGTCTGTATGAAGCAATGGCTCAAAAGCCACAAACAACACTCCTATATAAATAATCTAACACTCGTTTCCCTATCATCTCTAGAAATGAGAGAAACGAAAGTAGAAAAGATGGATGACGAAATGTACCGAGTAATTTTTTATTAAATACTCAGTAGTGAGTATTGTACATTAGCTGCGTTTATATAGAGCAGAATTTTGAGTACATATTGGCTTATAGAGGGTGATAGCGCCATTCTAAACATTTTTCTCATTTTCAATTATCCAAGTACAGGTTTTACAATGTTTTTATTCCGATCATTTTCATCATAATCCATTCTCTAAACCAAATTCACTTTAAAAAATAATATTTTTTATTATTAAACTAACAAGAATAACAAAAATAAAAACCATAAAAAACAGAAAGTAATATTATTTTTATTTAATTTCTCAAAAAAATAATATTATTTTATTCGATTTCCAAAATTGAAGAATTAGAGATATACTATATATGTAGAGAATAGTTACCATACCCCATGTTCATTTCCCATTAACATGTACAAAACTCTAACTAACTAACGAACTAAAGATTACTTTATATTTACAGACTTTCTACGTCAACAATAATTTTAATTCTTTTCCTAAACAGAGAAAATCATCACCTAACTACCATTTGAATTTGCTTAAAAAGAAAATCAGCAGTATGACAAACATTAATTAGAAAAATAACAAAGATTCCTGTTAGTCCAAAAAATTACAAAAGTTGCCTGAAGAGAAGTAACCTTCAACAAATTTAGAAACCTTAGCAGTTAGAACTAGAAGCCAGGCCATCCACGAGCAAAAATCAGGACAAAATTGAGCTTGCCCCAACCAACAATTCACCTTGTTGAAGAGAGCTGCAGCAACCTAACATTCAAATAGTCGGTGACGATGCCAACTTACTCAAAAGCAATTTCCCAACAAACCTAGCAATTCATCTTGTTTGTTAACTTATTATAGTCACGCCAAAATCTTATTTTTAAAGATGGTTTGTATAAGGAGTTGAAATGCCTCAATGATGAGTTACGAAGAGTTAATAACTTGTATACAAACGCCATTTCAGATTTATTCTAGCTGACCTAACTTGTTAGAAATCGAATTAGATCATCAAATCATTTTGCGAAACTCCGAATATAAATCGAAGTCTTTAAGTTCTGATTCCTTAGCTAAAAGTTCTGTGGTTTCATGTTACTGAAATATTGGATAAAATTGAATGGCCTTTGTTTCAACTCACTCTGAAACATCATCCAAGTAGAATGGTGTTTTGCTTTGCAGAAAAATAGCAACTCATCAAATATTCCATTACTGTTGATGCTAAAAGACACAAACCAAGAAGATGGGGAGCTCAATTCAGGTCAGATGAATAATGCTTTATCCGAAACTGGGGTTATAAACCAAGATGGTGTTTGCGTTAGCTTCAAGAATGAATTTAGGATTAGAAAGCTGATTCAGGAGTTAAAAGTACAGTTGAGCTCATCATTTTCATCGGATGCAAATAGAGAGCACTTAGTAAACAAGATGTTATCTTCTTTTGAAAAGTCTATTTCCATCCTTTACTGGAGCGAGCTGCAAAATTCTGCTGCCCTTGTTGATACTGCTAGCAATGATCCTGAGTCTCCCGTTTATATGTGTGATAGTCCAGGAGCTTGTAGTGTTAATTATGATGGAGTTCATCTAGAACCTCCAAAAAAGAGGTATGCGTTGAGTTTATTAATTACAATTATGACTTGTATATATCAAGCAATATATTCTATCTAACTTGGCAGGGTGATGCTTTGCAGAACAAAGTTAGAGCAAATATCGACACAACATGTTCGTGTTATCCATGAAAATGGACTGGAAGGACCTTTGGATGATGGTTATCGTTGGAGAAAATATGGGCAGAAAGATGTTATTGGCGGCAAATATCCCAGGTCACTACTACTTTCATGTTTAATAGGACAAATAGCGTCATGAGTTGCTTCATCTTTTAATTTTTGGTGATAAGCCTTTGACACTTCAAATACCTGTACACATTTAGTCCTTTGACTAGGGATTTAAAAGCAGACAAGTCTTTTTCGTCTACATTTGTAGTTGCATTTCTAATTGTGCATAAGTCGTTTGATTTAGTTACATAGATTTATGAGAGCTGCATTTTGATTTTACAAAATACAATTTAAGATGCAGATGAACCTGGTTTTGATACTTTCTCTAAAATAAAAGTAGAAAAAGAATTAATAGTGACATAAATAAATTGATAGATGATTATTTGATGATTTGTTAGAGTAAAGACATAAATGAACTATAAGTGACAAAATTAAATCTCAATCAAGATGTTTTTTTGCTTAATAAAAATATATGTTTTCATATGTACTTTGTATTCGCATGCCATGATTCAATCTAATAGGTTTGTTGTATTTGCAGAAATTATTACAGATGCACGGGTATAAACTGCCCGGTCTTGAAGCAAGTCCAAAGATTCGAGGAGGATCCGTCTGTTTTTGAGGTTACATACAAAGGATTGCACACTTGTTCGTCCTCAGAAAAACAAGAGGGATAAAATTATATGACTATCAACTATCAAGATTAAGAATTAAATATAGAATCTTTTGTAACTGGCAAACCTTCAGCCAATTCTTAATTAAGGTACTCGTGATTATGAGCTTTACCTTGATTAAATTTGAGAGACTAGTAAAAAGTGGCTAAGACATTATTTTGATTCGAGTTACCAAATAGAGATTAGAGAATTCATGTAATGGGAATAGTTTGTTTTTTTTATCAAATAATGGGAATAGTTATATGTATAGCAATGAGAAATTGTTGAATTTTTCTTTAAAATAATTAAGCAATAACATAGGGCAAATCTCCCTCAATTTCAACATTTTGCAAATGTATTTTCAAAACCTTTATAATCCCGAAAATTTATGTCTTTTGGACACATCCCTTAAACAAATATGAAAATCTGAAATTTGTCATACATCTGTTGGTTCAAAAAATTATAGTATTTTGTATTCGAAATTCTTGTTTAAACATTTTGATTTTATCCAATTGAAAATTTGGTAGAGTTACCGAAATAATTCCAATCTGATAGTATTATTTACGACTTCAAATTCATCCAAGTAATCCCATATTACCAACACAATTAATGAAATATTCTATGATAGTGATGGCATTTATAAATGTGTTGTCATCAATTCCATGTTTTTCTTACAAGTTTTTCATTAAAAATGGATAAGAATTCTTTAAGTTTGGTAGATGATACATTTGTAATTTTCAGTTAATCTCAATCATTCATATAATTTTAATGGTTGAAATTGAATTTTAGTTGTTTGTGAATTCACAATGATATTAAATCTCAACTATTTCCAAAGTCTCAATTCAGAAATCATTTTCCTTGAAAAAATGACTTGTGTTAATGTTTGTCAATTTCTTTTGTTTGTTTCGTTTTCACTTCCATTATATTTCATTGTTTTACCTCAAAACTATTACATATTAATTCTTCAACGACGTTATATGACTTTGCTTGAGAGGGGGAATTTCATTATAAAATAAAGGAGAGGAATTAAGGAGAGGAATTTGAATCTCATACTTGGGATGAAGAAGCATGAACAATATGGTGTAATTTAATGAGAGACATCTCCCCTCTTTTTCTATCATTTGCCTTATTCAGCGTTTTACCAATTTTGTCGAATATCGTAGAAAGATATTTCATGTTTCCAGTTTTAGCATTTCTTTTATTTTATATTACAAAATTATCCCATCTGTAGTATAAAAGGGTAGCTGCTCTCATTTTTAACGAAATTCAGACCTAATTCTTCTTTTCAACTGGTCCTCTGCTTTAGCTTTGGCTTCTACTTGTGGTTTTAAAGTAGTAGGAAATGATGCAGGCCATTTTATTTTGAAATGAACGATTTCTCATACAATTTAATTCTACCTAAAGTGGACTTTGACTAATTAACAAATCAAAGCAAATTGGTACAAATACAACCATTACGAATAAAAGGGCATATATGTAATTGAGAAATAAATTAATTTGATGAAATAATTGATTTCCTTTAAAATTCATGCACCCTTTTCAAATACAATATTACTTCATTCTTTATAATTCTATTAAGTATCATCTTTTAATTTATCATCTTTTCATTTCCTCCCCTTTATAGTTATTGTAAAACTTATTCCCAAACAAAGCCTAACAGGATCATAGGGATACAAGACCCTAAATATGATTCAATCAGAATCATATCTAAGTTTCTAAACACGACTATTAATTAAATCTTAATTAAGAGAGTTATATAAAGTTTCACCCGAGTCAATTTCAAGTCTACCCATCATATCTTTAATTAAAAGCCCCATCCACCGTTTCAACAATATTTTTGTTTTTTCCAAAGCTCTACAGTACAAATTACTGTGAAGTGGCCAAATACAAAAGCTTTTGAGGACCCCATTATGTCACGACTAGTAAATGCCGGGCACCTCGACGGCAGTTCCTCATGACTTTCCTTCCTTTTTCCTTGTTTGATCAACTTTTAAAGTTCTTGTTTTCCAGTTATTAGCCATAAGTTTTCCGATTTGATTTTCAAATTCCTCTCTTCATCACCCATGGCGAAAAACTACGTATCAAATCCGTTTCTATTCCCTTCTAATTTCCCTTCTTATCCGTCGGACTCAACTACGCCGCCGTCTTCACCATCATCTCGGCCGCCATTTTTCTCTTCTCAATCAACCTCAAGTCTCGAGTCTCCTTACAAGTCGTCTCCAAGTCCTCCCCGAAATCTACACTCCCGCTCTTCTTCAAGTCATCTACTACCGCCTGCTGCTTTTGGCCCTTGCGCTGCCTGCACATTCCACAACCGGAAATGCTCCGAGAATTGTTATCTAGCTTCGTTTCTTCCTCCAAATGAGGTTCATAAACTTGCCGTGGTTGAAAGCGTGTTCGGATCTGGAAATGTTGACAACTTTCTGCAGGTACGCCTTACCAGGTTTTATTCTAGCTGATTAGTTTGAAATCAAATTAGATCAATCAATCCTTTGGGAAAACTTTGGAAATAAAACCGGCTCTCAATCCTTCACTACAAAATTATTGATTTCATTTTATTAAGTTTGCGTAAATGTTTTAGTCTACTAGTTCTAGTTTAAACGAAATTTTGTGAACCCTCCTTCACCTTAATCAATTTTGAAATTTCAGGTTTTCAAGATATACAAAATAATTGAAAAGTGATTTTACGGCTACCAAACTTACATAAAAAAAATTACCATTTGAATTTTTCAAGTTACCTTTACTTTGAAAAGTAACCGAGTACTTTTTGGAAGTCAAGGATAGGTGTTTTTGATGGCACTAAACATTAGTAGAGCGATTAGAGTTTTCGGGGATCTAGGTAGAAATTAATCGAAACCTAGGAGGATTAATATTTTAAAATATTTAATATTTATTAATGAATAAAAATAATAAATTTAATTAACACATAAATTTTTATATAATAAAGTTAAATATTCATACATTGATATTTTTTGGGTTTTATCGACACTTTTCTAGGGTTTGGCAATATTTTTTAGATTTTGGTAACTTTTTTCTGATTTTTGGTGACATTTTTTTGAATTTTAACAAATTTTCACCTTGATCGTCTAATTATATAAAATTGTGTCGGAGTTCAAAAAACTCCGCCTAGGTGACCGCTTCGACTGCGTTTTAAAACAAAATCAAGGATGTTACATTGATCATTTTGAGTTTATGTCTAATTTTTATTTAGTCAAACTTAAGCGCTTTAAAATTGTAAATTAAATTTTTATTACTTTCAACTTAAGAGCTAATTAATTATAAATAACTTAAACAAGTCCGATTTTCAATTTTAAATTGGTCTCCTATTCAACTCAGCTCAAAGCCTAAGCATAAACATCATCCGAGCAAACAATGTTATACTTTGCAGAGAAATGGCAACTCAGCCTATATTCCACTACTATTGCTGCTGAAAGACACAACCCAAGAAGACGAGGAACTCAATTTTGATCACAAGAACAATGGTTTATCTGAAACTGAGGTTAACAACGAAGTTGGTGTTTGCGTTAGTTTGAAGAAAGAATTCAATGATAGAGATCTGTTTCAAGAATCAAAAGTACATTTAAATTCACTATTTTCATCGGATACAAATAGAGAGGAGTTAGTACACAATATTTCATCATCTTTTGAAACGTCTCTTTCGATCCTTTACTGGAGTGAGCTGCAAAACTCTGCCGCCCTTATCGATGCTGATACTGATAGCAATGATCCCGAGTCTCCTAATTACACGTGTCACAGTCCCGGAGCTTGTAGTGCTAATTTTGATGGACTTTCACTTGAATCTTCGAAGAAGAGGTACGCTTAATTATTTTAGTAATCAATATGAATACTTGCATTATGTATGTATCAAGCAAGGTTATAGCTAACTTGGAAGTGTAATGCTTTAGCAGAAAATTACAGCCAACACAGGTGACGTCATCAGACCGAATGGAAGGCAACATGTCTAGTTACCTTCAAAGAAAAAATCAAGGTTTTGTGGGAAAGAGCCGACTGAATAGGTAGGAGGAGCAAATTTATAGCCGAGTGAAGGCTACAATTCACGCTCCATACCTATAGTAACCAAATACTTTGGAATCTAATTTATTCATTATTTATTTATTTTTAGCTTACTTAAACATTCTTTTACATTCATTTAGATAAAAACAGTATTGTTTTTTATTATCAACATTGACAAGCTAGCGAGATATGAACCTCTTCAAGAAGTAGCAGCAGATAAACCTTGGCATGTGTCGGATTAAATAAACCAGCCTTAGTTAAACAAATTAGCTATCCCAGCCCAGCGTCAAGTAACAATGTAACTAATTGTTTGAAATAATCCCCATTTTGTATTATCTAGTAATTGTTCTCATAAAATTTACAGTCTAGCAATTGTTCTCCCAATGTAATAACATCAATTGTCTCCAGAATTGGTGTCCTTTTTCTATGACATCCTTTTAGATTATTTCTATGTATTTTTTTCATTTATTTTTCAAATTTTATCTCCAAATGCATCATGTTTTGAATATTAAATAAAAAAACATTGATCAGGAGACACCAATTTTGAAGACATCACGAATTTATGGAATGATGAATTACTGTAGAAGTTGGGAGTAGATAAATATGATTCACTGAATACATGGAAATTAATAGTTAAATATGAATTTTTGAAAATGCTAAGTTTCAAACTTAAAATCATTCACTTCCATTTTTAGAGGTGTATCAGTTGAGTTACTCTCAATTAGTGATTAATGTTTTTAATTGTTAACCAACCTACAAAACTAATAAAATTTTATTACACTATTAAAATGATTGTTATATATTTCACAATATTATACTAAAATTTCTTATTCTTAATTAACAACTTTTAAATTAAATTGATGTCCCTTCTAATTAAAGAAAGGCAAATTAGAGACTCTCAAAATGATGTGACATGTAGAAAAAAAATTCGCATTGATGATGTGATAAAATAGATATGATATATAAAGATGAGCAACAATAAATTGTCTATTTCGGTACAAGTTATATATTTTTCAAAATATGATAATAACAAAAGCATTATATTTAATACTAAACAATTCTCTTTCACCATTAAAATATTACATAATTAATGAAATGGATAATGTGCATAATTAATAATGACACATCATATTGGAAAGAATGAATAGACAAGTTATTGGAAGCTATTTTTCAAATTAATGTTTATCTATGCTTATATGTCAAGATGAATAATATAATAGATTGTATGCTAAAAATGCTCAGTAACAACAAAAATACCATATTATTTACTAAATAACTCTCACTAATTGTTAAAATATTATATTACTAATTATTAAACTTTTTATTTAACTATCCATCTGTAGAAGTTCAAATAGACAATGTTCATTATTTTATGTCAACAGAAAGTGAAAATAATAGATCTATTTTAGAAGTAATTTTCAAACCAATATCCACATTTTCTCATGTGTCAAACGGAAATATAAAATAGGCTAGCTACTAAAAAATGCATTAATGCAGTGTTATTTATGTTTGGGATTTTGTGAAAAGAGCTCTAATTTCTTAACTTATTAACAAAGTTACCAAACCCATTAATTTACCCATTTTCAAGTTTAATTATTTTATACGGCCCTTATCCCACATTTCAACATGTAACATGTTATTTTTATTTATTTTTTCTTTATCTTACACTTATCTCTCAAATCATTCATTTTTTTGTGATTCGTTATGGAATATTTTGATTGTCTTTCTTTATCTTTGAAATGCCATCTACAACTCATATTCACAGTTATTTCTAATAGATATCTAACATTTTGCAAAAATTATGCATTTGGGTCTAACATCCGTTAGAATGCTAATACTATTAATTAGTTTCCTTAAATTTTTATTAAAATTCAGTTAGATTTCTGATAGATTTTTAATAATTCTATGAGAAATCTATTAATCAATTTTATTGATATCTAGGATTCATTGTAGTTATTTATTAACCTTTTCAAATAGATTTGTAATTGAGCTACTTAATATCTTTTTACTATGTTTCTAATACATATTTTTTTAGAAATGTTTTGCATTTAACTTAAATATCTTAAAAATCTAATTAGATTTTTGTTAGCATCTTTATAATTCTATGAGAAATCTCATTTTTTTATTGATATTGAAAACTCATTTGAGCTATTTGATAATTTTTTATTATGTTTCTATTAGATTTGTAACTGATTGTGTTTTTTAAGCAAACATTTTGCATTTTCCTTACATATATTATAAACATGGTAACCTAGTTGAAACCTATTAACAACATGTATAAGACATATACCCTATTTCGACAATACTTTTAACAAATTGAACTAATTTTCAATGAAATATAAGAATTATAACAATTTTCTACTATGTTTCTAAAAGATTATTAATGGAAAAAAAGTTCATGAAAAAATATGTCACAGTAAATGTACTTTCAAAGATAAAAATGAGAAAAACAAAAACTCTAAAGCAGGGAGATGTTATAGCCCTTTGTATTTCTTAAAGTGAATTCTGGATGAATTAGGGTGTTTGACATGTTTTTATGACATGTTTTTATGGTATTAGAGCCTCAGGGGATTAGTAATGAAATATATTTTGAAGTGTGTTAAAAGCCTATAACATGTAACTCTCTTTTCATAGTATTCTATTATCATGATCAAAGTCTTATTAGTCACGTAAATTTACTTTTGACGCGTGCCAATATCCGAGCATGTTTGAAACTAAGAAATGAGACACATAAATGTTCCCACGTTGAAGACTATTCCTCAAAAGTCAAAATTTTCATTCCCGTGATGAAAGTTGAGTTTTTAGTTTTCTATTTATTAGCCACGTAACTCCCCATTCCTGTATTTTTCAATTTCCTTCCTCCATCACCAATGGCGAACAACCACGATTCAAATCCCTTCCTTTTTCCTTCTAATTTCCCTTCTTATCCTTCGGAATCAACTTCGCCGCCGTCATCGCCAACACTGCAGACATTTTACTCTTCTCAATCAACTTCAAGCCTCGAATCTCCTTACAAGTCTTCTTCAAGTCCTCCCCGAAATCTTCAATCCCGTTCTTCTTCAACTCATCTACTACCGCCTGCTGCTGCTTTTGGCCCTTGCGCTGCCTGTAAATTCCG
>CATIWQ010044331.1:0-11729 GCA_949673415.1 Euphorbia schlechtendalii
ATCAACTCAAGGAAATGACTATTCCTAACAATTAAGGTAAGGAATAACAATTCTCCGATATACCAATTTTATCCATTATCAATGAAATATTGAATATCTAGAATCATCCTTGACCGAAATAAAATTAATGTTCACACTTTATGTGAATACAAAATTTTTCATTTTAGGATCAAAAAAATTAATCGACTATCTTTAAGTAACATTCTTTAATCTTAATGGCCGTTACTTGAACTCCACTTATGATCTAAGAGTTCACTTATCTAAATCCCAATTATTTCTCATTTTAAGCTTTTACACATTATTAATGTTAGAACCACATCTAGTATCAAATACTTATGATGTTGAAGAGAAATAAGCATATCTATAACATAGAAACCTTTATGAAAAACACTTAATGCCTTTCATAGAATCTCTCATATGGTTAAGGATATGTTCTCATTCTGTTTCCAGTCTGTTCGTATTTGATAAGAGTATCCTTTGGACGTAGTATATACTTAACTTCTTGTTTAGTCATGAGCCCCTTGAACATCAAGATCTCATCTATGCCCTAATATTGAATTGGTTGTCCACCATCAACTCTGGCTGAGTCCTATTTACCAAACTCCAAGTTAGCTCAAGTAACTCTTGCAGCTCAACTATAGTCATATTCATCTATGACTTGTAGCTCATAATGAAATGGTCATAGGATTCAAATAGGAAGGTCAAGATAGTTCTAACTATCAACTCTCATGAAACTGGTGTACTAAGATGAACAAAACCCTAATAATCATAGCATAGGCTTGCATCTCCTTTAATCATTTACACAATTCAAGAAACTTCTAGCCAACACAAGATGTTTCAAATCCCGACTTTCCCTCTTGAATTTACATAACACCTAAATTAGGCCGGTATAGTATCCTTACCAGTGGGCTTAGGCTTATTTACCATACATTCCTTCGATCCGTGTCTCAAAACTATCCACTAGTTCTTGAGCCCAATTATGGAATTGTTTCTTAGATAGCCGGTCCTTTTAAGGATGTATTATAGTTTGAATGATTGATCATTTTATTACTGAAATTTATTTGTTAGTCTAAACAGAATAATCAGTACAAGGTTAAAATTAAAGGTCTTTAAAGCCATTAAACAAATTAATCAATCCAAATTAATTTATGTTGATGATTTTATTGGCTTTATTCCAAGATCCACAACCCTCCAATAATGAGCCGAGCTGAGCTCGAACAAAAACCCATTATTGAATGTCTAGTGGGATAAACTATCTAATCCTTTTCTCAAAAGGACTCTTGGTTGATGGGCGTATTGGTACTTTACCCATCCGTGTTCTGGGCCTAACTGAGTTAGAACAACAACCCGTTAAGTTAAAACCGCCATTCCACATGTTAGCCATACCAAAGTATCCTAACCCTACGCGGCCCATCGATAACATAATGCACTCTACTGAGCATAAGATACAATGTGCTTCAATGGGTGGCACAGGTGCGAATCCGGGAAACACTTTTAAGCGACTCAATATTTTATTGGATTATTTAAGTATTGGCGGCTTATATAATGAATCGGATCCATGTAATTATTTAGATACAATGTATTCATATTCTATCTATAAAATGAGGTTCAATGTACAAAAACATAATTTAGAATTTCCATGGGTATTAGCAAATATTGAATATTTAAACCAAATCTCATTTGGATCCATAAAATTCTCAATTATGAATTTAAGAAACCAATCGTCATACTTATATATACCAATATGATTCATGATTATGGCAATTTTAATTACATCTACTATATTTAGCCGAGATACTTGGTGAAATTGCTAAATTTTAAAAATTGTGACTTAAAGATTGTTAAGGCCCAATTGTTAGCAACCATTTTGCAAAATATACAATTTTACTCCCGCTCGAATTAGGATGTCACTATTACAAAATTTACCATCCCAACTATAACTGGTACCACGGTCTATTTGGGCTAATCTTACATTTAGAATATTTAATTTAATTAAATATTAATGCCACAAGTTAAGACTTTAACTTTTAATTCCAATTAATTAAAATTACAATTTTAAAACATATTAGAATTTATGACATCGAATTAACAAAATAACATGAATGATATTTTGATACAATTCGAGTTAGCCGCTTCAAAATCTCAAAACGGACTTTGGATAATTTTGAACTTTTAGAATTTAATTCCGAATTAAATAAATTACACGTTGATTTTATTAAACAATTCATTTTAAATTATTGACCCCGGATAAATTAAAATACCCGATAATTTTAAACACGATCCGGTTCAATCATTTTAACCAAACGAACTAATGTTCAAAAATTATTTCGGACTCCGTGAACCCGCGGGCTACCCGTGGACAGCAGGCTATCCACGTGGATAGCAAGCTGCTGTCAACAGGTCATATTTCACGCGAACGTGTTGGTGTCCAACACCAATGCACGCCAACAGTGGTGTGAATTCAATTTCACGCCTCTGTTTGTCTATATATCATTTTTTTAATTATATTATTAAAATTAATTATTTATATTATTAACAAATAATCATAAAATAATTAAAACCCTAATAAACATAAACAACAATACAAGAACATAGCCACCAAGATCAAGCCAATTAATTTGAGAAAAATATAAAAAACTCAAATCATCGATTTTGAAACATTTTCTACCAAATCGAAAACTTTCACAAATCAAGAAACTTGATCTTTTGACTAAGTTCAAAACCGATTAATTACAACAATCAATTTATCAAATTAATTTTGTCAATTAATCAACTTGAGGAAAAAACAAAGAACCTCAAGAACGATTTCAAAACTTTTTCTATCGAGATGAAAAACCCAAAGAAATCAAGAAAAACCATAATCAATCCTCTTGGTAGAACCAGGCTCTGATACCAATTGAAGGGAATTGTCATCGAAAACATAACCGCGTCGGCAGAATTACCGGTTAAAATTTTCTCGAATTTGAATAGGATCTTCTCAAGAACCATTGATAAGGTTTCATTCGGATTTATTTCACAAATAAAACTTACTTGGAATATCTATTTAAGAGACAGCAGTAGTAAAAGCTCTCAAGCGAAAGCTCTCCAATCTCACGTGCACGAACTCCTCTCGAACCGGGACCGGTGCTAGCCGAATGGACGAAGAACTCACATAGAATACTCCAAGAAAAAGAAAACAAAGTCCTAATTAACCATTGCTAGGGAAAAAACGTGTTTCACCTAGATATGGTTGCCTCATATCATGTTTTTATACCTATAATGTTGGATTATAATTAGGTTTCATTTTATTTTTATCTATTTATAGTCTAATTAGTCAATTAGGTTTAGGTTTAATTTAATTATGAATTTGACACAGTTAATTTTAAGTTTAATAATTAAACCCCATAGTTTAATTCCTTAAACAAATTTAATTGTCAACTTTCATATTTTACAAATTAACCCATAGATAAAAATAAAGATTATAATTTAATCAAATAAATTGTCATACTACAAATTAGTTTAATTAACTAAATTTAGTCAATTAATAATTTTAGTATGCAATACTTTATGATTAAATTTATTCAATTAAATTATTCAACATATGAATTTATTTAGTTGTCAATTAAACAAATACCACATGTAAATACAATTTAAATTATTTAATTTAATTTAATGAATAATATAAAATAAATTATATTATACCACTAACTAAATTAATTTCTTGGAGTTATATAGATTATTCAATTACATTGACTTGACATGTCAATTAATTAATAATCGATTCTTCATCAAGTCTTGTAACATTGCATGTACAAGAAATCCCAGATCAGTAGTTCTAAGCGCACGATCCTTTGGGTCTGTTCATATGTTGGCAATGAGATTCACCCATAGACTGTAAGCAGATTCTAGCAAACCATTACAGCCCCCACTTGGGACAGAATACAGCCGTCTATTAAAGATACTGAACCCAGTAGTTATCTCACAAAGTCTTTTGCCAACTGACATCAATATGATGAACAAGAGGCATGGTGTTTGTCACCTCTTATTCAGTTCATCGTATTTCTTGATCTAGAATAAAATGATAAAATAAGTCAATGACTTATTGGACGTCCTTATCACTTTTATTCATCAAGTGGCCGGTGATTCATTTCGATTTATCAAATCAAATGACAATCCTATCACTTCAACACTACTACTAATGTGGTCATGAAATATACTAAGCATACCAGTACTTGTAATCCAATATTTAAGGACCCGTTAGTAATATACTACAACATACTCAATTTCACAACCGTAATAAGTTGAAATCAAGTCCGAGGACAACTGAGACTTACTCAGCAAATTATCTATGACATACAACCATGTGACTTTGCTATGTGGATCGGTCCAGCCTATGTTTCCAACATGTGCCCATGTTCATGATCTACTTTACTAAGTGACATAGCAACTACATTGCTATAAATCATCCAACATACAAGTCTTTCGTTTCATTCATTCCCATGATTAAAACAGACTTGGGACATTTATGATTATCAATCAATGGATACTCTACTCATATTATAACACAAGGTATAAATGCAGTAGATTATTGTCTTTATAATGTGATACTGCATGAACCAATGCCTTTAGAACTAGGGCACATCAACAATTCCAACAATGGTGGCATCAACGCTAAGGGTGTTCTGCCTGTATGCCCATAGGTCTGGCTGAGTTCAAGCATGCCGACCCATTTAAGTGTGGGGAGCTTGTCGCTAGTCGTGGACTTAACTATGAAGGGGCTTATGCGAGAATACATGGCACAACTGGTCAATAGTTGTTGCCGCTATCCTGATGAGCCCTCGGCAGGGTGAAACCAGTTCATGTCTGCGAGGGAAAAAGGCTGGTCTCGAGGCCATGCGAGAGAACCTCGGGGTGCCGCACGGGTTTAACGCTGTGCCAGACTCTCAACCCGTGACACATGTACATTTTCTACAAATGACCCCAAATTTGTTAATTTGGGCATTTTATCGAAGTGTTTATTAAAATTTGTTTTTCAATTAATTTTCACAGTTTAATAATAGTATAGATTCCAAGTAGAAGATGTTCTTGTTGTATTCCAGAAATTGGAAGTAGATGTGGATTTGATAAGGACAAAATTTTCATTCATGGAATAAACAAGACATTACAAGCTAAAACAGAAGAAAATCGGTACAAGTAGAAAAGAATAGGTGTGAGAAATTAAAAATTTGATCGATGCATACAACAAATCATATTTTTATTATGGACTCATATTTGATATAATACCATACACATGCCAGTTTTTTTCCTTGCATCACAGCACGAACGGGTTGATAAATAATGACTCGATTATATCCTTCATGCCTGATGGGTAAGTATAAATATCAAATGATAAGTACGCAAAATCTGTTACTCGTGCATGGTTCAGAAAAATCTTGAGAATTTTCCATGATCCATCGTATGGTTTAATGCAAGCTTCGTTAATGTCTTTAAAAGCATTTGAGCACATTCTTTGAATTGCTTCCACTGCTTCTTCTTCCGACACTTCATTCTCATTCATGTAACTTTTCACACCGACAGTAATATCTCTCCATGTGAATTCACCCTGTTATATAAAGAATTAAACGTTTTAAGTATCCTCAAAAGTTAATATATGGTGTAGACTTATTAGAATCAAAGAAGGACACATTAAAATGATATGGCATACCTGGTGAGGTTTCGTGTCATTCAACATACGACCGATAAATTTACTAGCTTTAATTATTTTGGGGTTAGTTTCCATCCATTCAATATCCTTAATCCCTAATTCTTCCATTCCAATCATAGTTGCAGAAACAAGTGACCCAAAACCGCTTGTTGTTAATCCATTTTTTATGTACTCTTCGAATCCGGGAACATTTTTAATCCCATGTAACCAATGTGCTTCAACAAAATAACATCGCGCCAGCTCATAGAACTGAGAAAGAAAATTTAGGAGATCGAATTCAACTACGATCCGTAAAAAAACGGGAAATTACAAAAATGCGTAATGTGGATTAAGAACTAAAAATGGAATGCCATCTTAGCCAAATGACGCTATATTACCTTCTCCTTTGCATAAGAGGTTCTGTTGCGAATTCCTTCATCTTCATGATTTTCAGTTTCACCAAAAAGATCCATAATTATCTTGTAAAGTTCTTTCATATAATTTGGTAGTTTGTTGATATCTTCCATTGAGCCGCTGAAAAATTTAAGAAAAATTAAATACATTTTGAAATTTTCTTTTAGTGCGAAGTATATATACAATGAAGTAATTAATAAAGAAAAATAAACTTTGAAGCTAATGTGAAACTAACCTCTCAAGAGCAGCTTGAAAACACGTGATTTCATCAAATGTGCCGTATGTATCATATGTGTCATCCAGTATTGATACCACATGTATATACTTGCTTCCCATTATTCTGGCAAAAGAATATTGAGGCTCACAAATAGATCCAAATATCCAGAAGTAACCCTCTACAAGTCTATCTCTTGCATAAGGAAACTTTTCAGTGAGGTTTAAGTTTTTTGACCACCTGAAATTACATACATGTATAAAGCATTAGTGTCCCTTAGATTTCAATTTTTTTTCTTCTTCAGGTTAATTAAAAATTTTAATAACTTACTTTGAAAGGATTGATAGCTCTTTCTTGTATAATACTTGTAATCTATTGTAATCCAACTTTGCAAATTTGAGGAGAGTTTCATTTCGAGACTCTTCTTTCTCGTAAAATGAAATATAATGCATAACTTCTATTCGTTCTATTCCATGGTGAGATGGTTGGGAGAGGCACTTCTTGGCATATTTGGCAAGATTAGAATTCGATTTGTCAACTATGGCATGAAGATGTTTCTTACTAAAATCAAGAGCTTGGTCTAATATATCTTCATCACGAACAGACAAAAAACTTGCTTCGTATAAACTGAGAAGACCCTTAACATCATTAGCGATGTTGTTGTCGAACTCCCCGTCATTGTTCTTGAAATTATTAAACACATCTGAAAATGACAATATTAAGATTTCATTAGATCATTTACAAAAGTAGGCTTATGTAATGATCATGCACTCCGAAAAAATTACCGCAAGACAATTTGTAGCCATGTTGTCTTAAAACTCGAAATGCAGTCGCAATAGTGTCGAGTTTGTAATCATTTTCTTGGGATAGATTTTGCAGCTCTTTGAAGATACGACTCAATTGTTCATCAATTTCACTCTCAAAAAGATATGACACGCCAAGTCGACATAACAAATCGATAAATTCAACATTGGTGGTTAAATTTGATGTGGACTCCATCAGCATATCTTTCACCTGTTCTTTTTTCCCATCCACTTCTCTGGTACGTGCTTCAAATTCCTTTAATGCAGGAAAAAAATATTAAATAAACAAGGAAACTCTTGAACTTAATATCAATATAATTTAGTTATGTTCAGCTCTGCGTATTTATAAATTTGAGTAACTTACGGAATCTTGAGAAGGCAATGAAGTAAAAGTGGAGCTCCACAAGGCTGGAGGGAAGCTTTTGAAAGGACGAAAAACGACTTCTTCAGTTTTAGTAATTGCCATTTTCAAAGTAATTAAGCTGGTTGATTTCTTAATTATTTGCTTAAAGAAGTAATTAAAATTTGATTGAGTTTTTGTTTATGAATCCCATAAAAACAATATGCTAGCTATTTATACCAATTCATTTCATATAAGACTTACGGGTCAGTATTTTAATGCGCATATAATATGCATATCCTTTTTTAGTAGAATATATATAATAATATTTTCTTTATTTCAGCACATTGAAACTAATGAATGGTGGCTGGAACAAATTATTTGACTCATATAGACACTAAAGTTAACTATATTAGTTTAATTTAATTGAACCAATCAATTGACCACTATCCTCGAATGCTTTTATATACTAATGTGTTATTTGGTTGTAGTAATGAAATAGACGTTCTTAAAAAATAAATAAACTATTTTATTTATTGGACTATCATATCATTTAGCTATATGTATAAATGTTACTTTTCACTTTTTAGGGTCATACAAGATACTTTATAAGATATGGTATATATTCAAGAGTTTCATAAAAAAATTAACGAAAGAAAAAACTTTCAAGTAATATAATAATAATATTTGAGAATAAAACAATAAATATAAAAATAGAAATTCTCTATAAGGTTTAAGATATTTTTATATTTCTCGACAAAGAAAAATATGTTTTGTTTGACCTAGGAACTCTCAAGTCAGAAGAGGCTCCTTTGCAAATAAAATTTTGAGGCCAAATGGATTGCAAAAATTCTCTTGACTACATTATCCTTTCTAATTAGCAATGTAGCTAGGAAATAGCAAGGAAACCGTTAAAATATAGAAGTATTTATACAAGTCCAGTCAAAAAAAGTTATGTGGTCAATCAAATGGGTGTAATATGATGAAAGCCATAACAAAGTTATATTAAAGCATTTTAGGCTATTGGTCAATTTATTGGTTCCGACAAGATTAATCTAATATGATTTACTTGGTGTTTCCCTTCAATTAAACGTGCTAATACTAAAGTGGTGAATGTGTTAATAGTATGAATTCTAACAAGCTTGGTTCGCTAGCAAATCGAGATCGAGATGTTGACAACTCAAATCGAATTTCTTAAGATTCGGTTTAAAAGCTTGTGAATAAAACAAACTCATATGATTTTTTGTCAAAATCTTATATATGCTTGTGAATAGAATAATAGTCATATAATTTTTTTTATCACCTAATTGAATATGACTTACTTAGCCCTACAAAATCAAGTCAAGTTAAAATTTTCCATGCTTGACGATCTAAAAGTTGAGCGAAGCTCGAACATTTTAATTTTGTACTTTGAAACCTAGCCAAACCTAGGGTAGATTCGATCTCAGTTCGATTG
The DNA here is from genome assembly GCA_949673415.1 of Euphorbia schlechtendalii. Lineage (NCBI taxonomy): Eukaryota > Viridiplantae > Streptophyta > Magnoliopsida > Malpighiales > Euphorbiaceae > Euphorbia > Euphorbia schlechtendalii. The sequence continues at coordinate 8,890 of CATIWQ010044331.1, forward strand.
GTTAACATCCATAGCTAAAACAATGGCTGAAATATGTGTTGATGAAGCTCATATCAATTTTTAGCTGCTAATGTATCTGACAATGGCTGCTAATGTGTTGACGTATGCTCTTCGATTTATATTAGAAATATATTGACAACTACACAGGCCCATTCCTAACTTGTCAGAGATCCATGGAATAAATAAAAATACGCAAATTGTCATACATGGGTTTGATTACATTTCCTAATTTCAGCTCATTTGTTTCATATTTACTAAAAGTTAGATCTGTTAGTCGGGCGGGCCGGGCCGGGCCAGGTTCGGGTCAGGCTTGGCGGGCTTTTTAATAAAAATACTAACCCAAACCCATACTTTAGAATTTCGGGCTCGAACTGGGTTTGGGCTTGGTTTACAAGGTAATTCTCAAGCCCGGTCCAGGCCCGCGAATTTTTTTTTATAAACTTTTTTATTAAAATAAATAGACTAAATATAAAATAAATAAAAATATATTTAAATTTTAAACATAATTGCATTGTTTACTTAAAATTTTTAATATTTGGTAAATTTTATTACAATCAAATATATAAAATTAATAATATAAAATATAAAATTATAAAATAATTATAAATTTAATGTATAAATATATTAAAATAAATAAAATTATTCGTCGGACCTGGTTCGGGCCGGGCTTAGGTATTTATATAAAAATCAAGCCCGACCCATAAAAATTCGAACTTTTACAAGCTCGGGCTCTGACCAGGTTTTTAAAAAAAATAAGTGTTCAAGCTCGGCCCGTTGAAGCGGGATAGGGCCGGGCGGCTACCGCAAACAAGTCTACTAAAAGTGTATCTTATGTTTCAATTTGTCAAACATACGGTCCGATAGATTGCACACCGTCATTCTCACGTTCTTTGAAATTCCAGACCTCCATCTCACGTTCCAAATCCTCGAATCTGAAACTAGAATTCTCTCATCCATCATTCAACAATTTCTCTGCAATTTCATTCTTCTACCTCACATTATTAAACAACTTATCTGTTTCTCTCTGATTCATTCGAGCAAATGGGTATCAAAGATTCAAGGTAATATTCTAAAAACCTAAAGCTTCGTTTAATTTCTATTTCATCACATAACCAAACAATTTAGTTTATCCCCTTCAACTTTGTTTAATTTATATGGGAGCATTGATGTTAGATGAAATCTCTCTTTAGACTAATTATCTCTATCAAATTAAACTTTTTCTTATTTGTTTTGATAATAAGATGAAGGGAATTTTTAATACTTTCGTATTGCTTTCTTGTTCGTATTTTTTTTCATTTAGATTATGCATGCTCTTGGCAATTTTATTACATCCAGTTTTGTAGCTTAAGTGTATGCTTCCATGTATTAGCATGAATTGTAGAAATTCTTACTCTTGGGATTGTACATATATATTTTGATTGCAAGAGGTTGCCAATGATATTGGATTCCGAGGCGTTAACTAATGTTCCCATTGGGGTTTCAATTTCTAATTGTAATCTTATATTGGTTGGTTATACTGATATGCCCAAGCAGGGACAGATATGTGTTAGTGGCCCTTGTGTTTCTTTTGGTTTCTGTTCTGAATTTTTTGTAATGCCTTTAAACAATGTAAAAGTGAATGACAACAACATCTGTAACTGTTTGGTGGATGGTTGTGGATGCCAAGCATATTATAAAACTTCGTTGCTTCGTTTAGTTCAGTGAGGCCTGAATCAGAGTCAATGAAACCCGTTGTTGCTACCTTATAAAGTGAAATTAGTTAGTCTTGCCGTCTTCTGGATTCTTTTGCAATGTAACTGAATATTTGTCTTTTTCTGATTATGCCATCTCCCCATCTCATAAATTTCTTGTTACCATGGCGATTGTTCTCGACTAGAGTATTAACCTTTCTCTACAGGGCGGCTTGTCTGGAACTTGGAGTGACTCACCTTGGGACATGATCTTGACAAACATGACAACCGAGGACAAAGCTGTATTATACTTTCAGCCATGTTGTTGGTTTGGGTATGAATTGCTTCCCTTTCATGTATTGGTACTTGGTAGTTATTTCTTCCATATATGTTGTATGACAGTATCAAGGGTAAGCATTGCTGCTCTTTCATTCAAAAGAGTATATCTGATTGCCCAACATAGAGTTATTGGTGTTTTTAATTACTCTACATTCCCTTCAGCCTGATATCAGGTACAGTTATAGTACATATATACAAACTGTATGACGAACATATATTAGATATATAATAAACATAACAAAAATATAATTACTAGTTTTGAAATATTATGACCAATCGGTCACTTAGATATAACTCTATTGTTGCTTTAGTATTCCACTTAAACCATGTGAAAATTCAAACAAAATTATGTATATATGCTAGTAAAATGGTGTTATAGAAACCACATAGTACAAATAGTTCGAAGGCTTTCTTCTGCTTTTGTTTGTGTGTTATGTACACATGATTTAATCTTGAAAATGTGTTTATAATGATTCTGATCCCTTCCATGGCTTGAAATTCCAATTCTAAATTGTTGGCAAAATTTGAATTGATATGTAGAAATAAAGAGGCTTCTGACTATAAGATCAAGGCTATGCAAGTATATCTTATCTCAATTGTGCATCTCATTTTGTCAAATTGTTGTTTAGTGCTTGATTTTATTTCTAATAAATAACCCCTTCAACTCGATTATTTTACTGGAAAATTGTAATACACGTATGCATCTTTGCCGTTTGTCATATTGCGATGAATTCATATAACAAGAGACTTTACCGGCAGAGGTTCCACCCGCAATGGCAAATGATGTAAATCGTGGAAGCGAGTCTCTGGCAAATCTTACAGTTGGAACAT